>JACBWW010001282.1:0-14431 GCA_020086605.1 Lanius collurio
TCCAGCAGGAAAAGGGGAATGCTCCTTTGCTCCTGGCTTCTTCCCCATGGCTTTCCATTTCTACCTTCCCTCCCAAATTTCCTTACCTGCAACCCACCTTTAGCCTTTTTTTGGCACTTCCCCAGCTGCTCAGGCACCTCCGGGCCTTGTGAAGTGTTGACTCAACAGGATCCCACAGAAAATGAAGACAAGAACCCATCATGAACTAGAAAATGGGGATTCCAGGGAGGGAATGGATCCCTGATGGGGCCCTGCCTCCCCCCAGCCGCTCTGCCCAGGGCAGGATTTTAACCTGCACTGGCACCGTGCTGGATGCCAGCCCCAGGGTTTCCCTGGTGAATTTATGCACCAGAGTCCAGCCTGGATTTCCATTAAAGCTCCTCCAAACTGTCCCACAGGCAGATGGAGCAGCACAGGGACAGCAGCAAATCCCAAGGCCTGAGGATACCCAGAGCTTCTGTTTTTCTCCAAATCTCTCCAAAACACTTTAAGAGACCTGGCTGGGCCTTGATACAAAATGACCCTGAAGTAGAGGCTGCCAACAATCAGATTCTGGTCATGGTAACCAGCACTGACTCACTCAGAGCATTCCCAGCAAACCAAACTGGGTGAGCTGGTGCAGCCCCTCTCCCCCTGGGCTCTGCCTGCATGCTCAGGATTTGGCACTGAGGGAGTTCCTCCCACCTCACACAGATGCAGGCTGGAGCTGCTCTGAGGGTTTGGCTGCTCGTTGGAAAATATCTCCCCAAATCCTGGCTGGGAGATGGGAGGGAAGAACTGAGGACGGGAAACTGTGGCTCACTGTAAAACTTCTCAGCCAGGTCCTTTGAAAGTCCTGTTGCACATTCAGCCCTGGAGATTCTCCATCCACTCCTGTGTCTGTATTTCAGCACAGGATGAATCTGGGATGGATGCAGGATCCTGCTCTGTCAGGAGCTCGGCAGCATCCATGAGCTACAGGCTGACAAACGGTGGTACAGATGGGGTAAGATGCCCCAAAATCCCCTCAGAGGGGGACCCTGACCCCAGGAGACACCCAGGACATGAAGAGGAGACCCGACAGCTTCAGGAAACATTTTATCAGGTGAGTGTCGAGTGCCACAACCTGCACTCTGGATCTAAGCCCTCCCTGCCACTGCCGGGATGGGCACTGGGACAGCCCCACTGAGCCCTCGGACCAGCCAGCCCGGCTGCCAAGGGCTCTGGGAAGGTGGATTGCTTCCAGATGCTCTTGGGGGAGGTCCAGGACACCCAGAGCTGCTGCGAGCCAGGGCTGGGCACGTGGCCCAGAGCAGAGCCAAGTGACAGCTCCTGCGGTGCTCCGAGCAGCGCGGGTGTGAGAGGGGTGTGAGAGACAGAGGGGCCGAGGGGCCAAGGGGGGAAAGCAGGGAAGGGGCCTCGGTCACTCTTCACAGCATCCCTGGCCAGGCCATCGAGGGCATTGTCCTGCTCTGCTCTGTGCTGGGGCAGCCTCCCCTCCAGTCCTGGGGCACTTTTGGGCTCCACAGAATAAAAAAGATGTGAAGCCATTGGAGGGCGTCCGATGGAGGCCACGAGGATGGGGAAGGGTCTGGAGGGGCCTAATGAAGAGGGGCTGAGGGGAGTTGGTTTGTTCAGCCTGGAGAAGGAGAGATTGAGGGGAAACCTCCCTGGGTTCTTCAACATCCTCTCAAGGGGCAGCAGAGGGGCAGCTCTGATCTCTGCTCGCTCTGAGCAGGGACAGGAGTCAGGGAAGGGCTGGAGCTGGGCCAGGGCAGGCTCAGGCTGAGAGCAGGGAAAGGTTCTTCCCCCAGAGGGTGCTGGCACTGCCCAGGCTCCCCAGGGAATGGGCACGGCCCTGAGGCTGCCAGAGCTCCAGGAGTGTTTGGACAGCACTGCCAGGGATGCCCAGGGTGGGGTTGTTGGGGGGTCTGTGCAGGGCCAGGGGTTGGACTGGCTGGTCCTGGTGGGTCCCTTCTCACTCAGGACATTCTGTGATTTTACTCACTTTTAACCCAGTGCAGGGGTTGTCCTTTACACATCAGTGGGGCCAGCATGCTCAGAGCCACAGTGGCCATTGCATGGCTGGGCAGAGGCGCTCTCCAAGGGCCCTGGGAGAGCTGGGGACACAGACACTGCTGGGACACTGAAGTGGGCAGGTTGTCCCTTGAGGACCAGCATCTCTCCCTCCCCTGGGCTCCCAGGGAAGTTTTACCAGCACCCAGAGGCACTTTGGAGCCCCAAATGCCCTCTCTACCTCCTGTTGCTTTTTCTTCTCACCCACTTGTTCCCCCCCAGTTCTTTCCCCCAGCACTGATTTGCCCCCTGGCAAACCGTGGCCTCCCAGCCCTTCCCTCTCAGCGCTGCTGTTCCCACTAAGGGTCCCAAAAGGGTACTGGTGGCACAGGGTGGCTTACAATGACCTGTGTCCACCCACCTGGCATGTCCCTGGCACAGCCCTGAGCAAAGACCTCACAGCTCATGTGATGACGAGTGAGGTCTCAGCGAGGGGCTGGCACTGAGCACTGAGTGTCCCTGTCCTCGCTGGCTGTGCGGGCACGGGGCTGGGTTTGGGGTGCGGGCACGGGGCTGGGTTTGGGGTGCTGGCACAGCATTGGGTGCTGGAGAGGTGGCAGCCGGGAGTGGGGCTGAGAGAGCTGGGAAAGGTCAGCCTGGAGAAGAGAAGGTTGTGTGGAGACCTCACAGCACCTCCCAGAATCTGAAGGGGCTACAGGGAAGCTGGAGAGGGACCCCTCATCAGGAACAAAGAGGAATGGGTTCAAAGTGTCAGAGGACAGGAATACATGAGATATTGGGAAAAAATTCTTCCCTGTGAGGGTGGGCAGGCCCTGGCACAGGGTGCCCAGAGCAGCTGTGGCTGCCCCTGGATCCCTGGCAGTGCCCAAGCCGAGGTTGGACGGGGCCTGGAGCAACCTGGGATAGTGGGAGGTGTCCCTGCCCATGGCAGGAGTGGGACTGGATGAGCTTTAAGGTCCTTTCCAACCCAACCCATTCCAGGATTCCATGACACTGGCACCATGCAGTGTGGCAGGGGCAGAGGGCATGCAGTGAAGCTCAACCAGGGGCTGGCAGCCTACACTGGGGGCACCTGGATGAGACCCCCAGCAGGGTCTGGGTCTGTCTCTGAGCTGCCCAAAGAGAGGAGGATCCCCCCTACGACCATAGGTGCCCACCCAGGGCAGGCTGAACACATCCCTGGAGAACCAGGAGGGACTTTCCAAGCAAAGGGGGAAATGGGCAGGAGTGAAGCAAAATCTCACCCTGGGCTAATCCAGGTCCTGCTCCAGCCTCAAGCTGCCGTTCCCCATGGCTGCTGCAGCCCCTCTGTCCTGGTAAACCGCCCCCCTCCCTTTCTCCGAGCCGCAGCATTGCCATGAGAGCTCTGATTGCTTGATCTGGTGCTGCTGCCCGGAAAAGGACTCCCAAGGACACCAGACAAGGAGAGGACACCACGCTCTGCTTGATTAGATGGATTTGAGACCAGCTCCGAACCCTCCTCCAAGGCTGATGGAGCAGGGCTGTGATGCCCCAGGTGAGCAGCTCCAGTTTGCTTGGAACACCGAAGGGGAGGTGATGCCCATCCCCATGGCATCCACATTTTCCTCGGGGCCAGGGGTGCAGCCCTCCAGCATTCCCCCTCCCCTCTGGCCACTGTTCCCACAGGGAGAGCAGCAGCAGCTGAGGTAATTCACCATTTAATGTGAGCAGATGGCTTAATTTAAACCAAATCAGAGGGGAGAGAAGCCGGTCTGAGCATCCCCAGGGGTTCAGGCTGTCCCCCTGCCTCTCCCTCTCCCTTCACTGCCTTTCTCCAGCAGTGAGTAAGGTCCTGCAGGACCTGCTGCAGGGCTGGATCCAACCCCAAAACTCCTCAGGTCCTTTCATCCCTTCTCCTCCCCAGGCTCCACTGTGCAGGAAGGAGGAAAAAAATATCCAGGTGTAGCAAAAACTCCAAAGCCTCCCCCAAAGCCCTTTGCACATTGTTTTGGTCTACAGAAGCCCTTGAGATCGTCACTTTGGGGGTCGTGTGGGTTGGTGACAGGTACAAGTGTGGCACTGTCACCCAGCAGTGCAGGGACTGCAGGGGCAGAGCTGACAGCGATGGGGAAGGGCCAGGGTGGGTAAAAGCCTCAGAGGTGGGCACAGGGAGCAGAAGGATGAAGACCAAAGGGACTGTGGCTCCTGTGTTACATCCATCCTGCTCCTGTCCTGCTCCTCAGGAACATCCCAGCAGCCGTGGTGCCCTTTAATCCCTCCCTAAACTGCCCTCCAAGCTGTGCCCATCACACTGCCAGCTCTCACAGAATCACAGAGGGGTGGGAAGGTCGGTCAGGCTTGGAAGGGCCCTCTGGAGATCACCCAGTCCAACCCTGCTGCCAGGGCAGGGTCACCTGGGCACAGGAACAGGTTTGGAGTGTCTCCAGAGAGGGACACTCCCCACTCCCCGTTCCAGTGCCCATCTCGAGCTCTTCCCCCACCTCAGGGCTTCTCCTGGCTCTTGCCGTCCACCCAGAACCAAATCCCACTCTGGCTGTAGCCACACAGGTCCCACTTTATGCCCTTCAAGCCTCTCACACAGTGAGATCCTGCCCAGACTGGAGCTTTCAGTGCTAAAATCAGCATTCTCTTGGTCAACAGGGGCGGAGGAGGCAGATGTGAGCCCAGGTTGTCCCCAGGGCACGGTGTGAAAGCGGAGGATGATCAGGCAAAGGTGAGATCAAGCGTTCAGCGCTGCGTTTTCCTACCCAGGAATTATCCCAGCACGGCTCCCCGTGCCCACAAGGAGAGCCAGGCAGCCAGCCCTGCTCCAGGCAGGCATCACAGAGCCAACACAGCTCCTTGGGCTGCCAACCACCACCATCCCCACCTGCAGGAGGAAAACAACCCTGAGATGGGGGGGAAACACCTCCAACAGCCGTGCCGACCCCCCTAATTTCCAGAACAAACACACCAGGCTCTTCTCTGTCAAGAGACGTTGATTTTCCTCTAATTACACACATAACAAATCCTTCCTGGTTATGCAGAGCTTTCATAACAGGTTGCATGGCCGTAGGTGATTGCTTTAAAAAGCTCCCCACCCATGGAGCTGCGCTCGCCGAGCCCGTTCCCTCCGCAGTAATAAATGCTAATAATAAGGCTCGGCACCACGCAGCATTTTATGGCCTGTCTAATGCAGGAAGTCAAAGTTACTGAACACAATGGGCTCTTCTAGCCACAAAAATGAGCAGAATCCAAGGAAAAAGCCAAAGCAGCCTTTTGGAAGCGGCAGAGCGTGCAAGCAGCCTTGATTTGGGCTATCGAAGCCGAGTCTGGGAGTTAAATTATGTGCCTGAGGCTAAAAAGTGCATCGATGGCAGGACCCGGGGCTGGCGATTTGCTCCTCTGCCACCCCCGTCCACAAGCCTGCCTCGGGCACAGAAGGGGATGGATGATTCCCATCCCCTCGCAGCAATTTTCTCCCCCATTAGACTAATTAGCTCCCCCAGCCCAGCAGATTTCGGTGGTTCCCAGCCCGATGTGCCAAGGCCGGGGTCCCGGGAGCTGCTCGGGGCCGTATCAGCGCCGGCTCGGGGCGGGGATGGGCAGCGCCGATCGCCAGCTAGCGTGTGCTGAGCCGCATTTCAATCAGGCCAGGCAAAACCCATCCACCTCCATCCTCCACGGGGGAAATCTGGAGGGAGAAGCCTGGAAAATGTTTCTTCCCGAGTCTTGGGAAGAGTCCGATCCCATGGAAATGCAGCGGCAGGGGGGTGTGGGTAGGGTGGCAGCTGGGGTGGCCTTGGGGTGGCAGGGCAGCTCCGGGGATGGTTTGGTCCTGCTGGCTGAAAACGTGGAGGGAAAAAGCAGCAATGAAATGTGAGGAGAGGAGCCAGGAGCAAAGGCTGGGGGTCACAAACGGTGGAGCTCACGAAGGAAGGGACTCATTAAGAAAATTCTCTTTTCTCCGCCCTCCTAATGAGGTTTTGAGGACGGGCACAAACCCCGGCCACAAGAGACAGCAGCCTTTCCCTCACCAGCAGCTCCCTGCCCACTGTGGAAGCTGAGGAGCCCTTGTTGCCCCTCTTTTAGGATCAGCGGGCAGCAATGAGGGACAAGGGTGCCTCAGGAGCCATCCCGACCTACCCCTGGCTCCTGCCCGTGCCCAGGGGCGGTTCCGGCTCTGCAGCGCAGACAACGGGATTAGCATCGATCTGCCGAGAGCAGCATCCTGGGCACGGGCTGCGAGCACCCACCGCCCCTCCCGCCTCCCTGCCCGCATCTCTGACCCGCAGCCGGCAGCAGAGCCTTCTGCAGGGTGTCCTGCCCCATACGGCCCCCAAAACTGTCCGGCAGAGGGGACAAAAGCGGGTCCTGACCCAAAGAAACCATGACCCCAACGCGCGGTGCAGGTTTGAGAGCTGAACCCCGGCGTGCATCACCCCCTCCCGCTGGCTTGGCTGTTTGGTTACAGCTGTGTTAGGGCAACAGCCATACCCCCAGCAGCTGCTTTCTTACCCAGGAGAGAGAGGAAAACAGCCCTGTTTTATCCCCAAAGGCTTCTCTGGCTCCAGTAACATCTGTGCAGTTTCAGAGGGAAATGGGGAGAGAGGCTGAACGTGAAAAGAAGACAATTCCTATTGCATTCTGTGCTTTGGGGCGGGGACATCCCAGCACCCCAAGGATGTCCTGCATTTAAATTCCTTTTCCTTGGAGCTGGGTCCCTGTTGTGGTGCCTGAGGGCTGATGAGGAGGGGAAGGAGCAGCAAGGCTGTGTTTAGAGTCATGGAATCCTGGAATGGTTGGGGTGGGAAGGGACCTAAAGCCCATCTTGTTCCAACCCCCATGGGCAGGGCCACTTCCCACTAGACCAGGTTGCTCCAAGCCTGGTCATTGCCAGCAATTTCAGAAGTGCTGAGGAACAAAAGCCCTTGAACATTTTTAATGAGGGATGTTCCCTGTTGGCTCCACGCTGAACAAGGAGCCTTCAAAGTCGGGCTGCCTTTGATTAGACAATGGACCCAGGGAGAAAGAAGTGCTTCTCCTCCTCCTTATCTATCATCTACCCTCCTCTGTACCCATCATGCCCCAAAAGGGCTGAATTTAGAAGCGAAAACCCAAGAATTCCAAGCAAGGGGCAGTAGGGGCTGCCTGAGAGCGGAGCAGCAGCCCCACAACCAGGAGCTTCTGACCCACGGCGTGTCCTGAGGGGTTTTAGCAGAGGATGGGGGAGGGACATCAAGGGGGTTCCTTGCCATTTATCCCCATCATTTTCTGGGATACAGGAGCTCTCATTCTGCTGCACAGAGCTAACACAGCCCCCCCATCACAGCCACAGCCCAGACCAGAGAGGAGAACTTGCCCCTTCCCTGCTCCTCCTTAATCTCTCCCAAAGCACTGCTCCAGATGAGTTAAGAGCCCCAGCGTCTTAAAAGGCCATTTCTCCCCACAAATCCCAGCCCTGCCAAGCTCCTCAGCTCACACTGGCTTTCAACGCACCCGACTGGCTCCAAGGACACTTAGACCAGTGACGGGAATGTGACGTCCTTCTCTGAGAGGGACAACACTCAGCAAGCACGAAGAGCCCCCAGCTGCAGCTGACTCCCAATTATTCTGCTCTGAAACTGCTTTGTGGTATTTTTTGGAGTTGTTAACATCCCATTAAAAGTGTCCTGTTGAGCAGAGCTGGCTGGCAAGGAGCAGGGAGGGTGCACGGCTGGAAGGAACCACAGCTCTCCCGTTATGGTAAGTTTTCCAAAACCCACTGGTTGTGTCCCTAAATAGTTTCCTTCCATGAACAGGGAGATGGTGTCAGCTGCCTTTTTTAAATGAACAACAGAAAACAACAAAAGAGCTGCAAGTGGCAGCTATAAATGCAGAGCAGGGGCTGGAGGGGGTTGGGGTCCCCTGGAGAGGGGCCGGGGGGTTTGCAGGGAAAGCAGAAACATGTTCAAAGGGGGCAATGCTGGGCTGATCCTGCAAGGAGCTGCCACATC
Source organism: Lanius collurio (assembly GCA_020086605.1). Lineage (NCBI taxonomy): Eukaryota > Metazoa > Chordata > Aves > Passeriformes > Laniidae > Lanius > Lanius collurio. The sequence continues at coordinate 7,974 of JACBWW010001282.1, forward strand.
CTGGCAGAGCTGCTTGGACACCACTGGCCTTCCCTTTGCTGGCAGTCTGGGAGGAGATGGTACCTCTTCCAGCTGGAAGCAGCCATCCATCCCTGGAAGTGTCAGGGGGCAGATTGGATGGGGCTTGGAGCAACCTGGGCCAGTGGAAGGTGTCCCTGCTCATGGCAGGGGGTGGAATGGGATGAGCTTTAAGGTCACCTCCAACCCAATTCCACAATCCATACTAAAGCTGCTCCTTGGACTTCTCCCCTCTTCCCCTGGCCAAGTCTCCTGCCCCCTCCATGCTCAAGGGGGGGACTCCAAGCTCTGCTGCAAAATTTTCCCACCAGGGCTTAAACACATTGGGTTTATCACCTATCTCTGGCCATCCCTGCTTCCCATCCCTGCTGGGAATCACAGAATCATTTAGGTTGGAAAACACCTCCAAGGACATCGAGACCAACCTTTCAATGAAGCTCCAAAAATCCTCCTTTCTCCTGGAAGTGCCACAGGCTCCCACGGAGGATTCAGCCAGGTTGCTGAAATAGTCACTGGATATCTGAAGTGCAGTGGTTTGGTTTGGGGGGTTGGTTGGTTGGCTGCCTGTTTTTCCTGCAGGCTGTTCCCCAAATCCCATTTTCTGGGAGCAGGAAGCAAAGCCAGGGACTTGCTCATGCTGGGAAAAAACCAAAGGCTGACAGTGGAGCAGCCCTGGCAGGGATTAGAGGGAATTCATTTGCACGTGTTCCATGCAGGCTCAGACACACAAAATCAGCCCCTGGTTACCACCGAGCTTCTGGCAGCACTCAGAGAATGCCCTTGGCACGTGGTCCCCAGCCCAGGGACAAGGGGGACTCCCTGGGACACTCCTGCCCTGGTGACACCATTCCCAGGGGATGGGATCATGTCTTGCATCCCAGAGGAATGTCCACCCCAGCAGCACAGCCTGGCCCTCTCCTCACCCGGGCCAAACCTTGGCCAAATCCACGCTCCGAGAGCTGAACCACGACCCTGCAGCACCAAAGTGCCCCTGGTAGCAGCCTCTTGACTCCATGGGGAACGACACAGTTTCCAAGACGACAAAAAGCACGGAGTTGGGCAGAAAAATGACTTTTTTTCTTTTTTTTATTACCAAGAATAGGGAAAACAGCCCATTTTCTGAGCACGGCCTGAATAGGAGCAAGTCTGCCTAAATTCCCTGTGAATGGAGATGAAATCCCATCGTGTCAGCTGTTTCCAATCCTGGAAAATAATCTGTTGGATGAGAGCTGTTTCAGGCATGCTGAGCACAGGGCAGGGCTGGGGGAGCAGCTATTAATGCCAGTGGAAGGGGTTCTCAATTAAAAAAAGCCAACGACAACAGATTTACATCAAAAGGAGCCTTTTCACAGGGCACTTTCTTTGCTTGGGCAGAAATATTAATCAATCAGGCTGAGAGGAGCTGCAGCAAAAATCATTTGGTTTGGTACCAGTTTGGGAGTTGAATTTGGCTCGGAGGACACGGGGTGTTAAACACCCATTGCTCTTTTAATGAAAACACCCCTGAGAAAGCGAGGAAGCTTCTCCACAGATGGGATTTCAGGATTTTTTTTCCCCAGGTAACGGCTGGCGAAGCACAAACTCCACTTTGAAAATGGAGCAATTTGTTCAACCGTGGCTGCTCATGACTGGTTTGAAAAATCAAAATAATGAACTGTGCTGTGGGGCCTCGAAGTGCCCGATGGCACCCGAGGTTTGGTGGCTCCTGTCTGTCCGTGGCCTTCCGCCTCTCCATGAGTCCCACCTGAAATAGAGATTTTTGGAGTTCACCTGAATTAACAAAATAAATTAAAACATTTAAATTTTAGTTTGTAGAATTATGTGTTGAATTTTAACCTTTTACTTGTAAAACCTCTGCAATGGTACAAAGGGCATAAGAAAATGCAAATCCCTAAAGCTTCTTGCATAAAGGACAATGCCAGAGAAGACCAAGGAATGCAAAGAACCCAGATAAGAGAGCTCCTCTGTCGCCAAGCTTACCAAGACTACAGATAAGCACCCAAGGACCAACAGCGCATGCCCAGAGGAGAAAATTCAAGAGTTCAAACAGGAGGAAGACCCACAATCTTCAGCCTCAGAGACCACCGAGAGACCCCCGTGCGACCACCACATGCAAACCACGCATGCCCAGAAGGGCACAGACCTATTTAGCATGAGAGGCGAGGACAGGCGGGGCCAGGGGTTGAATATGCATAGAAAAGTTGTGTAATGTATTGCATATGGAACACCTTTGTGAATAAAGACGTGGGTCAGACTGAGGCTCGGGGCACAAGTTTTGGGAGAGCTCTCTCACTTGTGCCGGGCGCTGACATCCATACCCACTTCATAACTACATCGAGTTGTGCAGTCGATTTATTTATTCCACGTATCGCTTCATACCTGCCTCACATCTGGCTCTAGGACAGAGATCTCACCAGGAGGTCAGGATCTGGGAGCCTCCTGCTCCCAGAAGCAGCTCATCCCCACAGAGATGGTCCATCTGTGCCCAGCAGCTGCCCCCTTTACTCGTCACCCACGGGCTGTCCCTGCGGGCACAGCACTCCCGTGCAGGGAGGCAGAGCTGGGGCTGACCAGGAGCTGGCCCTGCTTTCTCCTTGATCTCACTGAGCTTTTCAGCCTCCCTCAGAGTGGCTGGAAGTGGCTGCAGGTTGGCTTTCCAAGGTTTCCACATGCTGGGTCACCACATGGAAAAATCCCACCAGAGCAGGGGGGAAAACCCCAGTCAGGAAACGCCGTGGCTCCAACTGGGATCTCAGCGGGCTCAGGGATGTGGATTGTTCTGGAAAATCCTGCTCCTGGCTTCAGCATCCAACCCATGTCCACATCACCCAAGGAGGGCCTCCAAGGGTGCCACGGGATGGGTCCCCAGGCCAACCATCCTGTGGTTGTTGGGAGATCCAAACCAGCATCTCCCACTTGCCAAATCTTCTCCAGTGCCACACTGGGAGCACTGGGTTTTCTCTCCCTGCCCCGCTTTGCCACCCAGCACTGTCACTGTGAAATAAAAGGGCAGGACTGATGGTCCTTTTTAAGCCTTTATTAAAAGTGATCAGCTCGGGTGGGGGCTCCGGCCAGCTTTGTTGCCCCAGCTTCGACTTGGAGGAGGAGGAGGAACTTCGGCTCTGCCACTCCCTGTGATAGAGCCGGGCCCTCGAGTGTTCCTCACGGGCCGTGGCTGTGCACGAAGGTGGATACAGAGGGGAGGGTCTAAGCCCTCTGTCTTCAGGGTAGTGGTTCTAGTAGACCTTCTTATCAGGGTGACTATTTGAAGAGACTTAAAAGCTGGCTGGGTAGTAGTTCTTGATAGAGCAACCTGGTTCATTTTTCTTAAAAGTTTGTTGGCTCGTTTTTAAATTATTATTTTCTAGGGATTCTTTATTCCCAAGGGTCTTTTCAGCCCTAGTTTGCATATTCTACTCTTCGGGCAAGCCTCCTCCGAAAGGGGTAAGGAGGGGAAGCCGTAAATTCCTGCATTGGAATGCAAGCCCTGATAAGAGGCTGGTTTTTTTACAACTAAGTGTGGGGGGGAGAGGTTTTTTAACAGCAAGAGAAATTTTAACATTTGGGTTACAAAGCTACAATGAAGTACAAAATTACATTCAGGTAACAAAGCTACAATGAAGTACAAAATTAATGGATAATTGTTAAATCGATAATCTGGTCCCTTATTTATAACAACTGCACCAGCTGGGGTGAGCCCTGACCACAGTGCTGGGCACAGGCAGGAGAAATTAGAGAAAAGCCCTGCAAGAGTGAAGAGTTTTCTCTTTTTTTTCCGCCACATTTCCAAGGACGATGCAGCAGCAGGGGGGGAAATACGGGGGGAATTTGCCAAGCTAGAAAATAACAGAGACCCCAATGTTTTGGTCTCTTCTCCATGGGACAGTCTGGTGGTTGATGTCTCTGCCAAGGAGCAAACCAAGACAAGGCAGTCCCGTGGTGTGACCCTGAGCCAGCACCTCCACCCTCGTGTCCCCCGAGGGCGTTTCTGCTCCCGCACATGGGGCTGGACACAGAGCTGCCCCTTTCAGAGATACCTCGAGGCAAAAGAGGCCACAGATCCAGCACGGGTGGGAGAATCTTCTGATTTAACTCATTCAGCTCCTGGAAATGGGGTGACAATTCCCGTTCCCACCCTTCCAAACCCAACCTTGGTGTCACGGTGCCCCCTTTTCCTCCACAGCAAAGCTCCCAACCCGCCCTGCAGGGCGCACACCCAGCCCCCAAACCCCACCACAGGGGCATGGGGTGGCACAGCCCACACCCAACCACCTTTACCAGCATTTCACACCCACGCCTCTGCTTCCGCCCCAACATCCCAGCGGGAAGGGATTGGGATTTACAGCCACCACCCTCCTCCTGGAGCCATCCCATGGCCAACCCCCCACGCCCGCTCTCTACCTGCTGCCTTTTTTAAAATTTTTCTTTTCTTTTTCTTTTATTGTCATTATTTTTGCAAGGAAAACGGGTTGCCCTGGAGCTGGGTCTCCATGGAAACTTGGGTTTTTCAGACACTCAATGGAAAACGCTGGCACGGAGACGCTTGTGCAGGAATACTGATTCAGCCCCAGCGTCTGTAACACTGACTGCATTTTAATCCCGCTCCGCTACCCGGAGAGCTAAAAATACCCTGAGAGCTGTCGCCTCCTGAACTCGAGTAAACAGCTTAAAGCAACACGGTGCTGCCGGAGCAGAAATTCCATGAATCAGCTAAAAAAAAATAGGGATAGGGGCGGTAACGGGGGGGTCTCAGCATCAGCTTGGTGGGACAGAGCAAATCCCCCTCCAGGGATAGAGAAGGAGCCACTGGAGCAGCAGCAAAGCCCTCGGGGCTGCTTGCACCTCTCCGAGATGCCCTTTTCCCGGTGTAAAAGCAGGAAAACAAGGTTTTTCCTGGCCCCCAGCTGGCTGAGAGGAGCGCTGTGTTCTCTGCCGTGCCAAGCTCAACGCGTGGCACTGACAGGGGCTGGGCAGGAGCCAAATGTCCCCACCGAGGGGGCTGGGGACAACTGAGGGAGGGGTGACCTTGCTGCCACACTGGCACGGTGTTTCTCCTTCTCCCTCCCATCGCCTCTCCGAGAAAAAGACGCTGAGGTCCAGCAGAAAGGGCACTGGGGCGGCGGGCACTGCCAGCCCCTCGCCGTGCCCACTGCCCTGTGCCAGCCCTGCCATCCCGGGGCCGTAACAAGCAAATAAAATCCAGCTCTCCCGTCCCAATTAGCTGGGACTGTCCTCGGCTGACTCCCAGAGCTGCTTTTTGCAGAATACACAAACACCTCCTTATTTCTCTCCCCATTTTTTCAGTTGTTTTTTTTTTTTTTTTATTTTTAAATTTTTTGTTGTTGTTGTTGGGGTTTTTTGAGGGTTTTTTTGGTTTTTTTTTTTTGTTTTAAAGACATTCTCAGCAGCTCAGCAGTCCCCGGGAGGGAACACCCGGATGGGGAAACTGAGGCACGAGCCTGCTTGCTCAAGACCTCACTGCAAGCTGGGAGGGGATCCAGGCTTGCCGGGTCTCCCCAGCGGTGCCAGGAGCTGGGATCAGGCAGAGCCCCACAACGTCCCATCCAACATCTACCCTGATTAGTGCCTAATTAAAAGGCTCTCAAAAGCTGACAGCAAGGGCATGAACCCACATCCAGGTGGCTTTGTGGAGGCTCCAGCAGCTGGATGGAGAGCTGGGATTGGTTTTTCAAGGGAAACTCTGCATTTATATGTTTGTTTTTCTTCCCATTATGGGGGAACAGGCGGCATTCCCGGGATGCTGCTTTGAGCTTTTATTTCTACCAGGATCTAGAGAAGCAGGGAAAGGCCGTCCCCAGCTCACAGCCAGGCGATCCAGGGTGGGTGATAAATGGGGTTCTGCAGTGGAAAATTCCCCCCTGCCCTGTTCAGTGTGGGCAAAGTCTGTTTCCCAGTAAAACCATGTCAGGGCTCAGCCATTCCCAGCACCCCAGGCATCCCTCCTGAGCCTCCCCCCGGCTTATCTGCTGTTTCAACACATCTTACAATACTGCAAAGCAGGGATGAGGGAAAAAAAGGACGTTTTAGGTCGGTTTTTATGGGTTCTAAGATCTCCCTCCAGCAGGGATGGGATTAAGGCCAGAGTAGCCAGAGCAGTAAAATAAATCTGTGCGTGGCCTGGCCAAAACCAGGCTGCAAGGCTTGCTCATTCCTGGATGATAAAGAGACTCTCTTTGGGGCTTGAGTTATTTATTGGACTGCATCTCATTAGAAGAGTGGGGACTGGGCACTCTGAACACCCCCAGCCCTTCCCCTCCACGCTGACATCCCCTGCTCCAGCACCAAACCCGGGAGCCTGGAGCGTCCCTGGGGAGGGGCGTGCAGGGATGGGGCAGGCAGGGAACACTGCCGGGTTCAGCAGCTGCAAATGGCCTTGGGGTCGGGGTGGGATCGGGGTGGGATCAGGGTGGGATCGGGTG
>JACBWW010001283.1:0-14414 GCA_020086605.1 Lanius collurio
AAAAAAAAACAGAACAGAAAAGTAGTAATGAGATTTTCAGGTTTTGGCCATCACAGATTCATGGAGAGACAAGAGTCTTTAAGAGCTGTGACAGTAGCAGGGCTGTAATAACTATGGAATAAAATACAGTGGTGGTTATTTGGTGTTAATAGGATTCTCTTTTTGTGAAACATGCTGGGAGATTTAGAATAGGCTACAAAGGGAGACGAAATGACACAAATTGGATTTAGCTACTACTTTCATATGAATTTATGGGAACAATAAAGCAGGTGGAGTCACACTTGACAGTTTTAGGGGATTGAAACAAGGGAGTTCCAAGGCAAAAGCTATATAAAACATACAGTTGGAAGGACAAAGTTCACAAAACAACAACAGAAAAATGTGCACTTCCAAAATGAAATTGCAGTATTTAATATTGCATTTCTCTTAAAGGCATTTACAGATTTTTTTTTTTCTTACACTACAGGTCAGTAGTATTAACTTTTTTTTGTAAACAAATTGACCACTAAACTCTGTCAAGTTTTTGAACACCTCTTTATCACTCACTGCTGTTAGTTGATATTTTGTAATATTGATAAAATGAGCCATCATGCCTTTGGCATGTATTTACTATTTTACTATACTAATCATGGTAAAATAATTTGAAAATTTGCTATACAGAGTAAATAAAGAATTAAAAAAGACACAAAGAAAGAAAGCAGTAGCTATTTCTTTATCATAAATTTCTTTATAAAGCAGACTAATAAATTTCACTGTTATTTATCACAAGGCATCTAGCAGAATGTCCAATGACACCTGAAAGAGTGGGAAGTCAGTGGCAACCAGCCCTGCAGACAAGAAACAAAAATGAGTGAAGAAGTCTAACATTTTACCCAAGACGACATTTTTCTAAACTTTAAAAGTAAACAATGAGAAATGAAATCTCTGGGAGATATTAGTATTAAATTCAGCATTTTCTGGAATAAATACTGAACACTAGAAATAAAGCAGAAGAGGTTAGAAATCATGGAAGATTATGTACAAAGCAGGCTTTGCTGTAGTGTTATGGCTTCCTCCCTTTACATTGCTGCATTCTTTAAAACCTCCAGCTGTTACTGAGTGGACTGAGCAGCAAAGTAACAGCATCCTTAAAAAATACAGAATCCACATTTTTACCAACATTTCTTCATAAAAGTCTTTCTGACCAGCTTATGGCATAGATGGTGCAGGAAAGCTTATTTAAAAGAGGTAGAGAAATGTGGAAAACGGGTATAAAAAAGCTGTTGGCTGAAATGGATATGAAATAGGACATGATCTTAAAGGACAATGTATTGATTAACATGTTTGGGACTACATCAGCACAGAGATCTTACACTTTATGTACATGAACAAAGAAAAGCCAGTATTTGCTGGGGCATTTTAGTACTCTGGTTGTAACTTTTAACTCAGTATAGCTTATAAATTTCTTTCTTTAACTGAGGCTAGAGAAAATGAATATATATGTGCCTATGCATGTGAAAAGATATATAAAAGAGATATCTTTTGGTACTGAGTAGGTGGCCTGGGCATTTTATAATCATGAAATCCATTCACATCAGACAGGTCAAAGTATTTCGGTAACTGTTTTTCTCCTGTCTTATTTTCATATTGTTTATGGGAATGATTTGATACATTTTCAAGTCCTGACAGTAATATCAAATGCCCAATAAAAATTCCATTATACATCTAAAATGATGTTCTTTGAGTATTTTAAGGTGGTCAAAGTCTACTTCTTCCAAATTGTCTCATTACAACTGTGACAAAACCTTCCCTAACCCTGATGCATTTGAACGATTGTACTAATGATGACAAGCATGAAATCTGGTAGCTTTGGACACCTTTTGACTTGACTGAAGATTGTTAAATAATTCATTTCTGGCTGTCCTCATTTGTTTCCTGCTTTTAAGTTACACATGGGATTTAATTGGGGTTTGTAGCTATTTCCTTCTTAATGACAAGTTACTCAGTATGAAGATTTTCCAGGCCCTTACAGCTTTACCATAGGTGTATATCTGGGGGATTAGCTGAGGAACTGCATGATTGAGCCAGGATATTTGCATGAGTACATGGGAACCCATGAGGCAAATTAAACAGCTCCATTAGCTAAAGCCATTTCAAAAATACATATGAGAAGGAATGCACTGTGTGCAAGGGTTCAAATGCAGTCAGGGGCTGTCATGTGGAAGGCAAAGATCAGGAGTGATAAGAGGTGCAGGCTATGTTTGTAGATTAGATGACGAGTAGACCTTCAAACCTGTAGCTGTTGGCAATACCTGAGACAAAGGAAACCCTGGAGGCTACACAAGGGCTGTGTACACTGTGTTTGACACACTATTTATTACTTTTAATTTCATGAGCACAGGATTTTTTTTGCTTTTATTGTCTTTCCTGACAGTCAGCTGTGATAGATTGGCTCTGTACAGGCAGATATTCAGAAAAGTAGCACAGTCCTTGCAATGCTACAATGCAACATTTCTGATGTAGCAGCTCAGCTCCTTGAGTAGGATATAAAGTAAGTTTCCAATGTTCTGGTACATTGAATAGATGAACATGTATTAGACAGGGATTCATCAAAGGCAGAAAATATGCATCAAAGAGAAACATACCTGAAGGTCTGCTTCACTGAAGTTGAAAAGCTGAACATAGCAGAAAATATTTTGATGAAGGATAGGCAAGCAATTGCAAAATAACTCTTTTCCCCCAAGGTAAATTCCCAGTTACTTTTTCTTATTTTCCATCCTGGGAAAATGAAACAATGAATTAATTTTTGGTAAAATATTCTGTAATCTATCCTTTGTATCTGGAAATCAGAATTATATTCACTATATTGATAAAAACTCTATTATATAATTATTAAGAGAATGTATTTGGAAATGTTGTGATTCTTTGGGGCAGAAAATATTTGAACAACTAAATAACAAGGAATTTTAAAAGCTTATGACTAAAGCTAAGATTTTGATTTACAGACAAGCAAGACTGAATCTGCATTTTAGCATATATTTAATTCTGCCATGTGAAAATTGACTTCTCTGGCTGAAGTCTGATTTTTTTTTTCTTTACACCAAATTGGCACAATATGGATAATGCCATTATGAACCTGCATGCTTAAACACATGTGTCTGCATGTGCATGCAAACTCAGATCACACATTCCATGCACTTTCATTCCTGGTAAGCCATGTTGCTTGACAGGTGAGTGGGTCCATATCTAAGGCTGAAGAAATCTTCTTTCTCCTTTCTAAGTGAGGGGTTGGGAAGGAGAGCCCAAAATTTTATCTCCTTAAGAGGAAGAGTTCTGGAAGGCAGAACAACCCTGGACTCAACAAGAAACCTCAGCATCAAACAGGATTAAGTGCACATAAATGGGACTCTAAAACATGAGTTTAGTGTTCAACGTCCTGTGCAACTTTGCAGACTTCTTAGGTTTAACAATCAAAACTGACCAAAATAATTGGGATATACAGGAAATTTGCCCAATGCAAGGGAAGAGGGCAATGGAGGCATTTCTAAATACAACTCCAGTCAGCCAATAGTCTAAGCAGAAAAATAGAGGTTTGTGGAGTTTTCTGAGAACAAAATAGATTCTTTTCCCACAGCTCTGTTCATCATTCAAGAAGGGTGTTAATGAACTGAAAAGGGCTCAGAGAAAATCTGTGACTCAAGGACTGTATAACACCCCTCTATTCTAAAGGAAGGAAGGATCTCTGGCTGAATATCTTACCAAAGAGAAGGATAAAGGGCATGCTTCCTATGCAGGAGACGAAAATTGATAATAGAAGGATCTTCAATCTACTGTACACAAAGAGACCCAGAATGAAGTCTGGCAAATGAACACAAGAATGTTAATACAATTTTTAGTGAAAATAGTTACCCACACAAAAAACTTCAAGAGAATTTTGGTTAGCTCCATGCCAGCAGCTACAGAAACAGGATATTTTTCTCACATGTGTACTTTACTTGAATGGGAAGTATTTTGGGAAAATGTGTGACCTGACATGCAAGATTTCAAACTGCAATCAGAGTGGTCTCTACCAGATTTTTAATCTATTGCTATATATTATATAGCATCATGCTTATTTTGTGATTGCTTTCAGAAAGTCAAGATTTTCATTCTAGATTATCTGTGTTAATTTTTCTATATTGTGGATTTCATAGACTCAGGATTCTGAAATTTGTATGTAGATTTGCTCCTAACAGATGAGCTAGAGATAAAAGAAATAAAATATAGGTATATGAATTTGAACCAAGAGTGGCTTTTCTACTACAGAGCCAACAGATAAAGAAATAGACCAGCAGAGCTTTTTTATTCAGTGATATTTTAAAGTGCAAGCGTACAGAAGTCATAGTTACTAAAATTTGCATGAGCTTCTTTCAGAAGTAACAGAATAGAAACACCCTGTGAACCAACCTTGTCAAGAATGAATTACTGATCAGTTGTGTTCAAACCTTTGGTGAACCAGCAAAATAATTTTTGAAGTTTGTTGGAAAATGATCTATTCAGGCACTATTTGACAATAATAAATTCATGTAGGAAGCCCCTTCTAGCTGTAATGCCTCACATTGTAAGTCATGTCCAGCTCCTAACTTGTTCCTAACAGGTACAGCTCCTCACACTGTTATCAGTATTTTTACCAAAATATAATGCTACGGCATATGCTTTTAGCAAAATTGCAGCTGAAAATTAAATATGTAGAAATGAATCCTGTAGCTCTTCTATCTTCATTTCCCAGCCAAAGAACATATCCTTGGGACTTCCTGCTTAACTAACATGTAATTAGAAAATGTTGTGTCTTTTTTTTTGTGTGTGTGTCTTTTTAAAAAATTTATCTTTGCACAACTCAGGTGTTGGGAGCCGTCCACTGCAGCTTTGTGGTACCGGAGTGGGAGATGCAGGGACCTTGCTAAAAGCATCTCCTTAGAGAAGCCGCTTGGCAGGACCCCCCCAACACCCACAGTGGGCACCCACAGGCACCCACAGCTCCTTAAATGGGTCACCAACAAAGAGCCTGGAAGGGTCCTGGCAGGGGGTTCCATGGAGCAGGTTTGTTGCAGCCACAGCAGGAAGGGGTCCAGGAACAAAGACAGAGAACAATGGAGGGTTCAGGTTTCAGCAGGGGAGCGGGGTGAGCAGCACAGACCAAAGATCTGAGGGCATGAGGGGGGCACAAAGGTGGGACTGGGCAATGGGAGCCAGTGGGGAAGCTCTGGGGGAGCGGGGATGGGGCAAGGGCCAGTGGGGGGAACCTGGAGGGGAGAACCTTCTAGAGCAGGGACACAGCACAGAACAGGAGGTGGGGAGGCCGATGGAGAGCCAGGGGAGCAGAACTGGGGTACATTGGCATAGCAGGGCAAAGCATCCTGGGGGAAGCCCCTTTTGTCACCCTAACCTGGGCAGGATCTCTGATTCTAGGGGCTGTTTCACCAGCTGACTCTGTCCCTTGTTCCATAGTCTCGGGCCACCACACTCAGGAATATATCATACATCCACAAGTTCATTTTTAAATTAAATTTCACTAAGGTGTGGATGTGGGACTTTTGAATCCTCAGCCATCTGTTTCCCATCTTACCCATACTAAGATGTTAATGTTGATCATATTAACTTTCAACTGCAATATAGAAATTGTACTTTCTAAACTTTATTTAAAGAATGAGCACCTAATGTGTGCATGCTTGCAGGTGCACATATCTATGTGTTTATGCACACAAACACCCAGTAAAATGCAGGTAATTTGCCATTTGGGCTCTGCTCTGCCATACATGTGGCATGGTAGATGCACTGTACATTAATATTTGTGAGAATGTGGTATGGTTTAGAGTCTGTAATGTCAGACCTGTTGCAGGCTTGGTGTTGAAGTGGGTCTTGTTTTCTCCATGCTTCTTCCCACTCTGCCAGGCTCATTTAAGGCCCCCTGAGGAAATCTTCCCTGCTGAAAGCAGACAGTCGTGTTTTAAACTGTCACTAATAAAAATTATTTAAAATATCTTGAAGGAAGAAGAAGTTTCCGGTATATCCTGCTCATTTTCCAGCTGCTGTTGAGTCTTACACATTCTGCCACTCAGTCCTTCCCATTAGGCCATTGCAGCTGGATAATAGCCCTGTGTACAGCAGTCACTGTCTGTGATGGTGATTCCTGGTAGCCTTGTGTCAATGGCCTTTACAGTGTAAAGTAAATATGGATTGGGTTTTTCCCCATGTTGGGATGAAAATGGATGCTCCTTGATAGAGTCTACTCTGGTCATAAATTGTCAACGAGGCAATTGTAGATGGACTTGATGTTTTCTGTACTAGAACAACCCAAAGGAACCTCCAACCTTCCAGCCTGGAAGATGTAGTTGCCAGAAGATCTCACTTCAACTGGGGAATTTCCCACTCAGAAAGCAACACAGCAGTTCCTAATTTTTAATATTGAGACAGCAAGAATGACCATAATGAAAGAAATTGGTATTATCACTGTACTACTGATACCCTAAACTGTTACAATTATCCTTTTATGAGTCTGCTAGTTGTATTCTTTTTTTCCCAATCTTAATTATAACTGATCAAAATTATAGCAACATGCAGTGTTTTATGTCTTTGTTCAGTTGTATTTAATGTGTCATAGCCTCAGAGGGGGGATACAATTTCAAGTTACTGCCAGGGCAAACCTGAGCCACTTGCTGAAGATGTGCTTGGTTATCTTTGGTATGTTTAGCTCCTAAAATCATTTGGAAATCATTTTTCCATAATATATCTGTAGATTAACTCACCATCTGGCCTATATTATTTTCTGTACAAATGCTTATAATACTCAATCTTATTATATAGGTTGATATGCAAGTAAATTTTTCAAGAAATTAAAGTGAATCCCAAAGCTCTGCAGCGGAAGTGAACAGAGTTGAAGTCAAACAATTTCTAATTTTTAGCTAACATTTGTTGAAATATCTTTCACTGTTTGAGCAGCTCCACTCAACAGGAGCCAATATCCTCATGTTGTCCATAGCTTGAACAACTGCACTAATCAGATCTTTCTTTGCTCTGCAATTCCTTTTTTTGCTTAGCCTAGCTGGGTTCTTCATCAATACAGCTGATTGCTATGGTTACAGACTGCCTGCTGCATGTTAGGCCTGAATAGGCTGTAAAAGAAAATATTTTACCCCAGATAGGTAAATAGCTTTTTCTTATTGGAATATTATATACAGTTATTAAAGCTTAGTTGAAGAGTATTTTATGCAATACCAACTGCACTGAGAATTTAACAATTAATGACTTTTAAACAACAAGATTTTGACAACGTGGAGTACCTATGGTTTTTTTTGTTCTCTATCATGAAGAATTGTATACAGCTAGTTAAATATGAAAGAATATGATATTTTGATCATTTTTCTTCTTCTGTTATCGTCTCCTCATGTTTTGAAGGTGGGAATGTAGTTGATGGGAGTGGTGGAGCTGATTGATATCCATGTGTGCAGCATGGACATTGTGTGGCAGGAGCTGGCAACAAGAATGAAAGAAAGCATCCAGACTTCACATTCCTTGCAAAATTAGGACTGTAGTGCTCTGTGGTGTATCCTTGCCAAATATATTTATTGCTTTAAACAACCCTGGTTGTTGTTTCTATGTTTTTACATGCCTACATGTACAATTTTCAGCAAGGGAATTTAGTTCATGGGCAAAAGTGGGGAGAAGAATATTAAAATGAAGAGTAGAAAGGTAGTTAAAATAAAACACTTCAGTCCTGCCAACTTCCCCAAGTCACTCATTATCAAACTGGTTCTCTTGTCCAGCTAAGCAACCTATTTTTATAGGTACAAAATGATAGTTATGAGGATAGTTTGTAAAACACTTGAGATCTCTTTTATCAGGTCAACCCTGGCCAGAGGGATGAACAATGAAGTCTGAAAAATTATTCACATTCATCCTCAAGTTCACTGTGCTAGTTCATTTACAGACTGTCCTGATTGAGGTACAGCTGAAATGAATTTGAAGTGATATTTTGTTTTAGTCCATGTATTAATAGACACAGAACTGTTTCTGCTTGCAACTCTATAACTGATTTTTTACACTGGAAAACAGGCAAAATTTTTTAAGATTTATCTCAGATTCTGGAATAAGGAGGAATGCTTAAAAATGCTTGAATTCTTTTAATCAGAATTTGCAACATGCTTTTAACTTTGGTGTTTTGGTGAGATTAGATTATTTTGTCATGTCCCTGGAATAATTAATTATGTCATATTTAAGGGAAGCTGTTAATTTGGGGGGTTAAAGTGCAGTTTTTAAGCCTGCATTTGGGTGGATGTGTATTTATTTTTTTAAAGAATAGTGAAACTTAAGTTGAAAATATAGAGTAAGACAAACAGTAGTCAGAAATTTAGCTCAGGTAAGTTATCATGATACTCTTAAATATATCTAGCACTTGTCAGCTGTTGTGTGCTGATGTATGCCTCGAGACCTATATGTTTCCCAAATCAGATGTCATTAAACTATTCCAGCTTTACTAAATGTCATGTATTTGCACATGATGTCCATATCTTCAGCATGAGTTTTAAATAAACATCCCTTTCTTTAATTTTGAAATTGCATCTCAGATTTTATTGGTTGTAGGTATTGGTTCTTCCATTTAACTTAATTTGATCAAACAAATAAAATAGTGTTGTCAAATCCACTAGGTTGAAAACCACTTGCTGATTTCATGGGCCCCAGCCAAAGGGTAGGTGAAAATCAAAGATTTGTACCTACACAGGTTTTGCTCCCATCAATTAGGAATTCTTACCCTTCTTATGTGAGATTGAACAAAGAACATACAGTATGTTTTTCTTTTTACAAGTGTATCTTCAGGGGTCAACAAATAAAAGGAAAGGAGCGTAAGGACATTCCCAGAATATCTCTGACTATAAATCAGGGCTATAGAACTACTCTACTATATTCATTATATTACTTCAGGCCATACTTATTTATGTTGCGTGACTTTTAAAGTAAAATCAGATGACTTCATCTGACTAGAATTTAACAGCTTTTAGTAGATTAGTAGGAATTACACACTGAAACTTTATGCAGTTACAAATTAAACCACAGCTTTAAGATTCCTGGGAATTTCACAGGAAGGATATCGCTTTCCTGACAGAAAAATCAAAATTTTATTTTAATAAAAAATATTCAGAAGATTTCATCTTTATCCTCGCAGTATATCCCCCTCAACAGTTGTGCATGGTAGCACCACCCAGCCACACTTTCAGCAGCAGATGAAGAAGTCTTTATGAAGCATTTCTAAAACAGCTACCAGCCACTGCAGCAGAAGTTCTTTTAAATTATTCTCAAAAGAGTGCTAGAAGAAAAACCTCACCAAAAAACAAAACACAGAAGTTGGAGCCAACAGCTAAATAATGGGTTTTAAATAGTATTGGGTGAAAGCCAGTATAGCAACTGTTTCTGGATAGAATTCATAATCTGTTTTATTCTGTGCTGAATGTCATAAACTACCTTTCTAATCATGCTCAAATGTGCTGCAAGCTCATTCAAGAACTTAGCATGCCTAAACAACAGTGTTATGGCACCTTGCAATTTAAATTTGGGGAAATGCTGAATCACATTTTTACAATTCCTTCTCTCTAAAAGATGTTCAAAAGTCTGAATGCACACAAATTTTGATAGAAAGGATGCACAATGCATAGACTTTTTTCTTTCCTGTCAAAAGGGATGCCAGATATATCAAACAGTGATAATAAAGGATTATAAGCCTTTGAATCCTGTGGCAAACTGGCCTGTGGTGTGTTCTATATGTCCTAGTGTTTAGAAGCAGTGGGAAGCAGTGCTGCAGCTGCTGGTGTAGATGCTGCAATCTTCTATAAGTAGAATATATCCATGCCATCTTTCAGGGGTGGAGAAGTGTCTATGACATCATTGAATAAGTTGAACAGAAACTGGAGTTTGTCCCCAGGCCAAAGCAGGGCTAGGTTCAGGCTAGATTAAATGGCTCAGGGATGTGTCCAACGGAGTTATAAGTCTTCTAGGTTGAACATATCAACCTATTTCAGTGTTTCTCCATCTGTATTATGTGACTTTTTTATTATACCTTTTTCGGATTTCTTTTGTTTCAATTTTTGTTCATTATCTCTGTTTTATTTGCTTCCTTTGTCCACTTTTGCCCAAAAATACAGGCTCCATCTCTACAGTCAACTTGCTGGGAGCAAAAAGCAGCAATTAATTTCTTTCCATTGCTCTTCTTTACTAAAAGTTTATCTGTGGTTTCTCTCTGTGTATTACACAGACAAAAATGCACGCTCAGGGAAGGCCTGAGTAAAAGCCCTTTGTCTGTGCAGGCAGGGGAATATAAAGTGTGACTCCAGTTGCTTTTACCTCCTCCTTCTGTCCTGATGGTAATGATCATATTAGTAGTGTTATAGATGGGTCAAAATTCATAAGGAATTAAAACACTATAAATGTAATAAGTTATTAATGTGAGATCTAAAATGTAAACTATATCTTGTAAATTGTATATATGTTTAAACTTAGTTGTGTTCAGAGTACACCTTGGCAAGTCTCATGACATCTTGCCCAAGGAAGGTACAAATTAACATAAGAAGTGCAGGCAAGCTCAAGGGATGACCTCAGACCCATCAACCTCCTATGATTTCACCTTATCCAACAAGAATCTTTTTCCATCTGAAAGAAGCAAGAGATAGGATCTGCTGCTCCCTGGACATTGCTGATGAGTGGACTTATTACTCAAGATACCTCATTGTCATCATACAAGTATTTCCCGGAAAGATCATCATACACTGAGATGAGTTACTGGAAACCATCAACCAGAACACAAAGAGAATCCTTGGACACATCAACATCTAAATGTACCACTGAGCACCGGACCTGAGTATCATCAAGAATGAAAAGGACAAAGGATATCATAGCCAGGAGCAAGAAAAACAGGATAAAAGCTGGACTCAAACATCTCAAAGGTGTGCACTTACCTCTCTGAACTGCTGGTGGTCAGAGCTCTGTATGTGTCACCCAGAGCCAAGAACCTGGGCTTGGCCCTGCTTTCTTTTATAGTGGCTGATTTTGATTGTCAATTTGATTGAAATAAATTTTATTTGTTTTATATTAATAATTTGGCTTGCGCAAATTATTAATCTGATAATATTGACATTTCATTTATAACAGTAGCACACGATATCTTATGAGACAGCCCTCTTTTAATTACTTGAGTAAAAACGGATTTTGTACCCACGAAGAGTTCAGGCTGTCTGTAAAACAGGAATGGCAGCTTCAGCCTGGCTACATGCTCAGAATGGATTCATGGAACTAGTTATTGATCAAATTAAACTTGGAATTGCTTTTAGTCTAAGCTCAGTCAAAAAGTGAATACAAAAGGCAAAGTTTATCATTTCCAGGTTTCTTATGGAAAAAAAAAGGTAGTCAGGAGACGCTCTTCTGTGTTTATGAAAAGCATGGGTGGAAATCCAACTAAGCTGTCTGCAGAGATGCAGGATGTGAACACACACATTGCTCAGGAGATGTATTTTCTCAAACAGTTTGTCTCTGCACAATATCCTGTTGGAAAATACATGCTTTTTACCTACACTCCAGTGTCTAAAGCTAAGAAATCTGTGCCCAGGCTTATTTACAAAGAGAATGATTCCTTTGGGCAGAAATTTCGTGTTGAGCAGGCAAGAACAACCAGTTGCTAAGTGAAGTCTTCAGAGTTTAAAACTGCCTGGGCAATACTATTTTTGCAACTACTGGAATTTTTTAAAATATGTCACTCCAAGCACAAAAAAACTCGGATATTGTAATTTGTAGATGATTCATGAAGAAACTGCATATAGTAGTGAGAAGTAGTCAGAATCTGCATTTGAAAGGAGATGTTTTAAAACAGTTTTATAAGAAGGAGGAGGAGAGGAGTGTGATGAAACTATGCACAGTTATTTGCTGAAAAAATGTCATATATTTTCTCTTGTATTTATTCTGATGCCAGTTCAGTCTGACTAAAAGTAGCATTGCAGGCACTAACATATGACTAGCTCTGAGAGTGTTTACATGATTGTCACACCAATTATTAATAATCTTTTAGATAAAAAACAAAAGTCATGAATTTTTTTGTCAAATTATACATTTTTGCTTCTCCAAATAGTTAAATGAATAGTTCTTTCAAAAGGATTTTTTTCCAGCAATGAACAACAAGGCCATGTCTTCTCCAAGATGTCTCATTGATGCAGGTTTGTTCTCTCTAATTGCATTGATTTAATGTTATTGAACAGAAAGCTCTTACTAGCAGTGTAATGCAGTCTTAAGGTGGATTCTTTTGAAATTGGTACATCTACATGCCTCAGGTTGTTTTTTCAAATTCAGCTATCACTAAATCCTTTCTTGTAATATATCATGTACAGCTTACCACAAACAATAATCAGACTAGGGAGGCTTCAACTGACATTAAAAAATCACAAACTACAGCAGTCCTTTCCAAGTATCCATTGGCTTGGCAGCATAGTCTGTACCATATGGAATACTCAAAATATAAAGATTGTACCCAGCATGAAGTGTTATAAGGCCACAGCAAGTGTATCGAGGACATTCCCTCACACATAAATAAACAGGTACTCTGCCAGTCTGATCCTCTTTGCATGCCCTGCACATTAACCATGGCACAGGTCATCATATGGATGATCATCAATTATGGAAGAGTTCTAGGGAAACCAGTTCAAATACTGATCTTTACATTCCAACCAGCTATATAGGATCAGATTACTGTTACCATTCTGTCTGCTTTCTGGAATCAGAAAGGAAATGCTTTTGCCTTGCAGACAAAGGCACAAGTTGTGTTGTGAGACCATCAGTCACTTTGAAGGTCCCGTTTGCTCTCTGTTTCCATGCATTTTCGAGGCTTTCACTAGGCTGCTGGCCAAGAGAAAGGAGACATTTAACTTCACCCTAGGGACTTTAAAGTGTCGGTGATGTGTACTTTGGAAGAGTGGAAGTGGTGTTGGGATGTGGATGTGGTGTTTCCATATGTCAAGACACATCATTATGCACTCCAGATATCATCTGCTTCATTTCACCCAACATCTGCGAAACATAAAGAGGAATCCTGGAGGATATGTCTGCTAAGTGGACATGAAGGACTGGGAAGATTAGAGCTGTCTAGAAAAATGCTCTTCAAAATCTCCTCTATGATCACTGCAGTGAAGTGCACTGTGTTTTCTGGAAGTTCCAGGGGAGAGTGGGTCTGGGTAATAAACAGGTTACAACTAAGAAAATGTTAAGTGAGAGGAGCAGGTACTTTCTGGTAAATGTTCTTGATGGCTTGTCTTTCTGTGTGCCAAAAGGAGTATTCTGAAGGAATACAAATTATGGGAAGTGTTTTTTCTGCACAAAACCAGTAAAGAAGATAAAACCTGAGAGTAGGGTATCTATGTCAGGATAACTTTTTAAGTATTCACAGATACTGTTGTGATTTAACCCCAGCTGGCAGCTAAGCCCTCAGAGCCACTCACTCACTCATCCCTCTCCCCCAAAAGGATGGGGGGAGATGATTGGAAGAATAAAAGTGAGAGAACTCATGGGTTGGAAGAATAAAAGTGAGAGAACTCATGGGTTGACATAAAGGCAGTTTAGTAGGGAAGGCAAAAGCTGCACATAAGTGAAACGAAATAAAGAATTCATTCACCCCTTTCCATGGGCAGGCAGGAGTTCAGCCATGTCCAGGAGAGCAGGGCCCATCATATCCAACTGTGACTTGGGAAGAAAAATGCCATGGCTCCCAATGACCCCTGCTTCCTTCTTCTACCCCAACTGCTTACACAGTCCATGACCCCGAATGGTGTGGGACAGCCATCGCTGGTCAGGTGGGGTCAGCTGTCCCAGCTGTGTCCCCTCCCAGGCTCTTGTGCACCCCCAGCCTCCTCACAGAAAAGGCCTTGGCTCTGGGGGAACCTTGCTCAGCAATAACAAAAACATCTCTATATCATCAACACTCTTTCTAGCCCAAATCCAAACCACACCATCCACTGTTAAGAAAATTAACTCCATCCCAGTCAAAACCAGCAGAGATGTCTATGAGAAATGTGCTTCCTTTCCATGTAATCAAATATTTTGGGAATGTTTCAGACATGATTGTACTGATAATGGCCCTTCTTAGTATTTTGTAGGACTTCAGCACATTTGAATACAGTGTGAAATTCTGAAAACTAAACACAGTACTTTCTCTCCTGCTTCAGCCTAGATTTTTCCTTGTGATGGAAGACACTAAGAATCTGAATTTAAAAGCAAGCCATATATTGCAAAAAACATACTAAAGCAAACTACATACCTTCACTGTAACTTAAAGGCCCCTGTAGCTGAATTTTCAAGTATATTCATTCTCTTGGTAAACATGAACAAGTCTCCACAAAACTCTATAAGTAGAAATATATTATATTATATTA
>JACBWW010001284.1:0-14404 GCA_020086605.1 Lanius collurio
ATTCAATTTGGGTAAATGTTAGCTAATACATACTTGCAAAAAAACTGTCTGAATTTCTTGTGCATTCTAAAGGGCTTTGGTCCTGGTTCAATAAGTATTTGCATGTTCCTGAGAGAATAAAGCTCTTCATTCCGTTGTTAGGAGTTAAGGCCTCTCTTTCTACTCAATGAGCAATGCAAAGAATTTAATGTGGAGCTCTGACCCCTCTTAAGAAGAACGTGAGTGATTGTTCAATGAAGACCACTTCTTGGTGTAGCAAACAGGTTGCTTGGATGAATTCTAAGCATTGAAAAATGGGGTATAAATACCATAATCCTGTTACACAAAGCCATATTACAAGCTCAGTAGGTGCTGAGTCCCACATTTTTAGGACCACTTCAAAAGATTTAATAATAGAATTTCAGAGAAGGTTAATGAAAGCAGTAAATGATATGCTCGAATTTGCAGGAAACAAGGCAGTGCAAAGAGCAAGACATTCCATTCCATCCTCTCTGTGCCTTTTTTATGATGGCAGCAAAATAGTCAAACTGACCATTCCCATAGACAGAGAGAATTTAAAGTCACTATTGGCAATTTTCTACATTGCCCTCTGCAGTCTTCAGGTTTACACTCTTGGAAGCTGGCCTGGAAAAAGAGGGCAACTGCAAGATTTCTGTGCTGGACACTTCATCTAGATCAGAAGCATAGCGGGGTTTGTGAACAATCACTTTCAACAAAACCCTGCTCAGTAGAATATAGGCAGGAGCTGCTCTCCCTTAGTGCTGCAAAAAGCCAGTTTACATCTTTCCCCACTTTTTTCCCTTGGTCAGGTATGGATTACTGAAATACAAAGAGAAAAGCTGGATACTGAGTTTGGCCAAAATTTGTCTGTCTTATAAATTTCTTTTGTTTCTTATCTTTTTCGGGATAGAATGAATCATTGGAATTCCTTTTACCCTTTACACAATATTTTTATTAACTGCAGATATTTCTGCAAAAACCCCTCTCTGTCTGAACATGGCAAATAAGGTTTCACCATTTCCAGATTATATATTCACATTATGAGTGGAAAGTTATACATCTATACATTTATTTCAGTATGTCTATTTTATTTCATAGTTCTGAGTGCACAGAAAAAATACGATAATTATCATGCTAGAAGACATGCTAAAGATTCAAAACTTTTTGCTGGGATTTCAATTGAATTTGGTTTCTTAATATTTATAAGGAGGTTGTTATGGTTTTAAATGAAATCTGTTGCTAACAGCAACTGCTTCAGTAATTTTAAAATCCATAAAATAGACAGGGCTATTTAAGCTGGTCAAAAATTTATAGCATATAATATTTAATTAATACATTCAAATACGAGAAATCATTAATAATTTGGAATACGAAGCAATATTTTTCTATATGTGTATGCTCTGTATTAAAAACAATACATCCCATTCCCTTAATAGTACTGGAATGCACAATTAGTCTAAAATGTTATAGTGACAGTCCAATACTGCATTTCTTGACCTCTGTATTCCACAATTGAAATCTGGATTGGATAGGAAAGAATTACTGTGGAAGACTGAACAGAGCTCTTTGCTGGCATGTGAAAACCGAGGTTTATTAGCAGGGTTGTAGTTGTATAGTTGTCGCTTTTTTCTCTGGTTCCATGTAGCGACCTTCCTAAAAGCGTCTCCAGGAGAAAGCCCCCCGGTGCTGGCAGCTTACACACACAGCCCAGATAGCTGGCTAAAACAGTCTGACGATGAAATGAGCAGCAAGAGTCTTTGCATAGGGTTCTATAGGAAAGATTTTAATGCATCCGCACCTCTGCCAGGGTTCAGGGAAGTCTCCCGGGGAGAACAAAGAGGGGCCCAGGGTAAGGGAGCTATGAAGCAACTCCCAGGGTGTATCAAGTAAGAAGGGTTGTAGCCACCAACAGAGCCAATCAGGGGAGCAGAACTGGGGAACATCAGCATAACAGAACAGAGCATTCTGGGGAAGCTTTCTCAGCAGGCCCACCGGCCTCTACAACTCCCCCTTCTTTACTAATTAAAAGGACCTTTCCTAGGGATCTCAAAAGCAAAGATTTTAAGCAACTGAACACACAAAAAACAACAAAAACAATTAAAGGAATCTATAAGACAACTTTTAACAGGGACGCTAAACACATCATGAATCTCTAGTGTCCCAGCAAGTCCTCAAACCACTAGGGTGGTTTTTTGTTTTTGTTTTTTTTTTTCAAGTTGATGATGAAGACTTTCATCTTTTGGATGCTGGCATGGATGCTTTCACTGTACATTCTTCTTGGGTTGTGATACCAACTAAGCATCCACGGCTAATGTTGTCAAGAGCATCTAGAGGAAAGCGGGGAGGCAGGTGCTGGACATCATGGTGTTGAGTGCGAGTACGGGCTCAGGTAGCTGCTTTTCTGGGGGTTTTCAAACAAGATTGTTAAACAATTTGCAAAATTTCAGGAGGGGGACCTTCCTGTCTCTCTCTCTTGGCATTTCCTTTTCTTTATTAGTTAAAAGCTTGGGGAAAAGGGGGTGGTAGTGAGGTGACAGGGGTATGAGTTTACGTGGCTGAGGAAGGGGAAACGGGGGGTGAGTAAAACAGGAGTGCAATGCAACAGAAAGCATCTCAAAAGGGGTATCGGGGAGCGAGGCAGCAGGAAGGGCAACACAAAGGGGTGGAGGTAGGGAGCATTAGTTGGTGGGAAAGCAACAGGGGGATGAACGGGGTAGGGACTGCAATAATGAAGGCAATTTGGGATAGACTTAAGGAGGCACCACAATGGGTTATCAGGTTGATGTCTTGGTTGAAATTTTGGTGACAGGATGGCAGGTCGATGTCTGTAATGGAAATTTGCATTGTCTCTGGGTTGCATTTCTTTGGCCTTTAGGTTTTTCTTTGCTGGTTTCTGGTGAGCTTGTGTCCACGGGGGCAGTGTTTGCTGGGCTGGTGTAGGGTTTGATGTTCTTTCTTGGAAGCTACCTCGGGCTTGCAGGGATGCCCAGGGTGGCAAACGCCAGGAGGAAGTGTCAGATGGCATCTTTGGCTTTCTCTCTTGGGTGGGCTGAGGCAAACACTGCTCCCAAAAACGTGTAGCACAGGGCCATCCCGTACTCTGCTGGACATTTTTTGAATGCTGCTGGTGTTGGCGTGGGCACCCTATAGGTCGATGAGGGTCTTTGGCTACATGGTGTTTTGGGCAGTCTTTTATAAAATGTCCAGGTTTTCTACAGTTAAAACACTTCTGCTTATCTTTTAATGATACCACTAAGGCTTCAGCCACCTCTCTTGAGACTGCTGTTGCTATCATGTGTTCAGTGGATGTTAGTTTGGCACAGGCTTCGATCATTTGGTCTATTGTAGGCACAGGATGGAGAGGCAGGGCCCTTAAGATTTTCTTGCATTTTGAGTTCGAGTTATTCATTGCCAAACTATGTAAAATCTCTTTGCGGGCTTCTGCATTATCAATTTGCCTCTCAATAGAACTCTTTAGATGATCTACAAAGTTAACAAAAGACTCTTCTTTGCCTTGTCTAACATTTGAAAAATTTAAGGTGGGAGTGGCATCATCTGGGACCTGGAGCAGAGCTGCCTCTGCTACCCTTTTGATGTCTCCTAGGACAGCCTCGGGTATGAATTTGGCTTGGTCCTGGGGGTGCTCAAAGTCACCTTCTCCACTCAGATGCTCCACTGTCAAATGAGCCCTAGTGCAGTCTCTTTGATAAGTTTGTAGAAGCTGCCTCAATTGTCTTTTCCATATCATTTCCCACAGCATATAATCTTTGGAAGAAAGGAGACATGACATAATATTTTTAATGTCATGGGGCACTAGGGTGAGAGTGGAGAGAGTGACTTGGAGCAGATTTTTAAAGTAGGGTGACCCCCGCCCATGTTCCTTAGCAACCTTGCAAAGCTCTTCAATTTCTCTGTAGGGAATTGGCTCCCATCTTTTTTTTGTTGTGCATTTCCCCCCACTCTGTTTTGTTAAAACGACTGGGAAGGCTGAAATCTTTTGGGCTAATTCGCAATCTCCATTCAGGATGGCTTGTCTCCATGTTTCTGCCCATCTATCATCGGGCTCTGACTCTGAGTGTGCAGTACTGCTGTCACCCTCTGAAAAGGAGGAGGGGTGTTCTCTAGGGCGGTCCGTGGCAGCCTGGAGCTGCACGGCAGGGGGAAAAGTGTGACAGCTTTTGGATGCCGGCACTGCCGGAGCCAGGCTGGGGGCGGTGGGGTTTAAAGCAGAAACTTCGGGAGTGGAGTTTGCAGGAGAAACGGAGAAGGCAGCGGCGTGGGGGTGCGGGGGATGCGGGCCTGCGCCCACAGCCAGAGGAGCGGCGGCGGGGACGGGGAACGCGTCGTGCGTGATGACGTGTACAGGAGGGAGCGGAGGGGGACCGCGGGACGGCGAAATAGCCAGGGCCGCGTGGCCGACGCCATGTTGGGGCACAGCTGGGGAAGTGGGCACAGGCGGGGGACTGGGGGGAGAGCCGGGGACAGCATGGCCGGTGCCGCCCCGGGAAAGGGAAACCCCAGGAGGACGGGAGCTGCCTCGCGCCCCTGGGCGAGATTCATCTCTCAATCCCGTCCAAGGCAGGGAAAGGGGATCGGGGACATGGGGAGAGGAACACGGTGAGGGGGTTTTTAAAGTGGGGATAAAGCTTCCCGAGCACTCAATGTCTTTAATGCATTTAAGAATTGTTGCGAATAAAGGATAAAACTTTTCTGCTGCTAAGTCATTTTTAGACTGTAGAGCGTCCAACTTTGTCCTGACTTGTTCCCAAAAGTCTCTAGAAAGGAGTGAGTCTTGCAAAAGGTAAGGAAAGTGTTTAAACAGCCAGTGAATGAAATGCTTCAGCTCTGCCCTTGAAAAGCAGTAATTTCTGTAAATAAGAGCTGATTTGATTTGGATATAAGCATCTTGCTGGATGTGGGTCAGTTTCGCCCCCATCTCTTCTTAGCCGCAGAGCGAAAAAGAATAAAAAGGGAAGAGAGAAAAGTGACTTAATATCTCACCCACAGGACTCTGGGCTCAAGGAAAACTCTCAGGGCACCTCTGTGCAGCACCTCACAGTTCACTTCTGCTGCAGACGGAGGAGCGGTGTGGAGCGGCGGGGGGTGGCTGTACAGCCTGCTGCGGGCGGTGGGGTCCGGTAGTAGTTGTTGTCTCTGGTGAGGCGGCCGTGCCGAATGCGAGCTTCCAGCAGCGCAGGCTGCTAGAGACGCTTTCAGGGGTGTTCCGAGGATGTCCCTGTTCGGGTGCCATTTGTCGCTTTTTTCTCTGGTTCCATGTAGCGACCTTCCTAAAAGCGTCTCCAGGAGAAAGCCCCCCGGTGCAGGCAGCTTACACACACAGCCCAGATAGCTGGCTAAAACAGTCTGACGATGAAATGAGCAGCAAGAGTCCTTGCATAGGGTTCTATAGGAAAGATTTTAATGTGTCCGCACCTCTGCAAGGGTTCAGGGAAGTCTCCCGGGGAGAACAAAGAGGGGCCCAGGGTAAGGGAGCTATAAAGCAACTCTCAGGGTGTATCAAGTAACAGGGGTTGTAGCCACTAACAGAGCCAACCAGGGGAGCAGAGCTGGGGAACATTAGCATAACAGAACAGAGCATTCTGGGGAAGCTTTCTCAGCAGGCCCACCAGCCTCTACATATAGTCATTGGAGTGTTTACAGTTTATTCATCTCCAGGTGCAATTACCATATCTAAACTCACACACATTAATTGGTTTTATTACAAACTATCTCCTCTCCTAATAAATAAAATTCACTTATTATATTTCCTTCATTATATTTATATTTTTAAAATGTTATACCAAAATATAGAGAATTCTAGAGTGCTATTTAAGGTGATTATTTCAAAGCTCCTTGAGGTCGCCAGATAAGTGAAACTGAATAAGTAAAAACAAAAGAATTTATCATTATTATCATTATTATTAGTAGTAGTAGTAGTAGACTACTATTACTGCTACATGGAAAGTATAAGCAAGATTGAGTACAGCAGGTGTATACATATGTGTCTATATTTTTGTACTAGTGATATCTGAATTATATATAATTGCATTTCAGGATTATTTCATTCTATTAAAATAAAAAAAATAGAAGGCTATTATTTTCCAAAACCATGTTTCACTTGGAAGTGGGTTCCTGTAACTACAAAAAAATCCCCCTCAACAAACAAAATGAAAAAAAAAAAAGGAAGGAAAAAAACCCAAAAGGAGCTAAGCCCTAAAAGTTTAAGTTTATTGTAGCAGGAGATGGCATGGAAAAATAAAGTGGTAGTACTTCACTGAGTTTTAACTGAAAAAAATATGCAGGAAAATTCTGTAGGGTTTCCTTGCTAACATCTCTCCAAAATCTCCAGTACTGTATAAAGGATGGGATGTATTTTTCTCAGAGACTCTATAGTGGTAGCCACCCATTTCAGACTGGAAGATCTCTGTAGATTTATAGTAATCTCCACCTTAGACTCTCTACTCGAAGATCCAGTACCGAAACAACAGAATCTCTGTTTTAATCAATTCCTCTGCTGTGATACCATGTTAATTAGAAAATTCCTGTTCTAAGGTGTTCTCTGAACTCCTTAAGAAAGATATTTTTTATCAGCACGGAAATTATAGTACTCTTGCTTCTCTCAGAATCAGTGGAATGAATTTAAAAGATAGGTGAAGATTTGTAAATCTACAGGAGTCTAAAAATAGAATCTTAAAGAATTTTTGCAATGGCTGCATTTTGAACAGTTTAAAGCAGATATTTCTAGCTATGTAGTATGCCACAACACACAGTTCAGCAGCTGACTAAGCCAGAAAGATTTTATAGCTGATGTGGAATGCCTTGTCACAGCTGCTTTGCTGCACTGTTAAAACCAGTGTGAGCATCTTTACAGTGGCAGCAGTACCATCGTGTGTAATCACAGAGTGTGTACATAGAGATCGATCTGATCCAGCTGCAGATGCTTTAGTTAAACATGCACCTCTAAGTTAATTGCTGTTATCAATGGAGAAAAGTAGACACATGGAGAGATTAATTAATTTGACTGAACTGCTGACTAAAAGACACAAGGCCACAAGGGACAGGAGCCTACATACTTAAATCGAGGCTTCTAAATTCTGGTGCTGCATTAGAACAGAAAAATCCCATTCATACTGCTTAATGGATCAGAAAAAGATAAAGTGGGTTCCACTTAAGACTTCAGTACTTAAAATTTCACACCAAACCCAAAGAGAAAATGAGTCAGAATGTCAGGGTGGAGGTCTTGAGACAGCAGATATTCCTGAGAAAGTAAAATGTCTGAAATTATCCAATTACAGGAAACATTCAGGCATAGAACAGGTAACATAGCTGTGTGCCTTACTAATTTCATAGAATAGGATAAATACCTGTCTGGAAAGAGTCCACACAACCTCCATATGCATCTCTAAGCATAAGAATAAAAAATATGTTATTTTCCTTTCCATCCTCTAAGTCATTGAAAGGAAATTCAGTGTTCAGTTTTGAGGGAGATCTAAGGAGGAAACTAAATTTAGAAGAAAAGCAATAGATGCCTATGGCTGTCTGGAGAAATGCTAGTAAAATCTTACAGGGGGAAGAGAAGGGAGACACTATCTCAAGACTTCAGATATTTCTATGTAGGAAAGCAGTCTATATCACAAAACAGAAGAGCATAGTCCCAAATTCTAGTTAAATAACATGAAAAAAATACTTCAAACCCCCCTATAATTGGCAGGCCCCATCATGCAGCATTAACTCAAGGGAAGGTTATCCATGAAATCTTGTCTGAGTAGTTTTAAAATTTTCATTTTAAGTGATAATCTTCTACTCTTCAAATGATTAAACTAGAAAAGCTGGCTTATCTAGTTCTGTGGAGTAAGGCTTCCAACCTTAAGAGAAACCCGCTATATTACATACAAAAAGACAACCTTCCCCTCAATGTAAGCAGAAGTAAGAGTTTTGATGGCAAAACCTGCAGAACTCAGTGACCTCTCACCAAGATCAAGTAAAACAGCATGTAAACCTGAGCATATTCGTGAACAGTAAATTCTAAAAAATAACTGAATTGATTTATGTATTTATTTAATTACTTACTTATTTATTTACTGAAAGAGGACCCTCCCAGGACTTGACAAGCAAGTCATGTTCCAAAACTGCATTGGGAGGCAGATGGTTGAACATGACTCCAAAAAGCCATACACAGAACTCCATGCAGCCAGAAGACAAAACAGCCTGCCCAAGTGCTAGAATTCAATGTGTGGACTATAACTTCTGGGTCTCACTAATAATCATTAAGACTTTGAACTTATATGCCTGGGTACGTGATCTGAGTGTGTACAGCCTCTTAGTTTGCCTGTCAACACTTGTAAATGTTTTGGTTAACTTCAAACAGCTTTGTCATGAAAACAGATATTTCAAATGTAAATGTCTGAGGAAAACTCATAAGGCAGAAAGAGGGAAATCTGAGTAACATCTCTAGGGGAAAAAAAAAAACAAAAAAGAGAGCATGGGGTTTAGCCTAGGTAGAAAGATATTCAAGGATCAGGGTTTTGGGGCTATTACATATTCTCTGTGATTCCGAACTGTTTAAGGACTTTAGTATTCCCAAAAAATCTATGAAGCTTACAGAAATTCAAGAGTACAAACGTTTTGGAAACTATTCTTGTTTTAGATCAATATTGGAGTAGTCAAAGAGCAGTACAATATGTTCAGCACCAGGTATCTTCTTATTGGCTAGATGTTGTGGGCTTATGGTCAATAATTATATGTTAATTAATAATTAATGTTTTCTGCAGTAGTTTTATGGCAATCTCAGATTGTCTTGACAGACAGCATGTGTGCTTCATATGTCATCTGCACATTGCAATAATCCTTTGGTTTTGTGTATGTTGTTCTGTCGAATTTCTCTAAAATATTTTCACAGCAAAAGCAGTTGGTAGAGTTCCACCAGCACTTCCCTGCAGAAATTTAGAGCACCTGCAGAGAACTGCCTTTTCACCTATGTTATACCATACACTGACAAAGTCTGTCTCACAAGTCCTCTCAGCATCTTTTCAGTACTTTCAAGTATTTTTCAAAGCCCTTCCAGTACTTTCAAGAACCCCATCCTTCACCCACTCGTCATCTATAGTGTGTTTCATTCCTGCTTTTACACAGCACTCATGTGTTGAAACAGTCCAGGTCTTGAATATAGGTCAGTGTAACCTCTAAAAAACATAAAAAATAATAACCCTAACCAGAAAATAATACCACCACCACAACAGAAGTACCCAGAGAAGTACTACAGATGTCACAGAACTACTAGAAGCAGGAGGTAACTCTGTTATGGTGCAACTCAAAATGCTGTCACCAAGCACTTGAGAAGAACTGATTAGAAAGAATACATGTTGCCCTCTAAAAGCTGCATGTGCTTATGTAAGTTGTATGTTTAAAGGGTACTTCAAATATTTAGTAGGTCAAGGCGTGAAGACCCTGTCACTAGAAGAATATAAGATGAGATATATACTGAAGAGTACTTCTGGATTGTGCCTAACATGTTTGATTCTTGTGCATTGGTTACAGTGAAACAAAACAAAACAAAACAAACAAAAACAAACTCAAAAAAACACCCCCAAAAACCCCCCAAAAACCAAAAAAATCAAACCCAAAACCAAACAAACCAAAAAAATCCCCCCAAAAAGCAAGAAAACCCCACCAAGTTGATAGCTAAAATCCGGACAATTTTTAAATCTTCAAATCTCCAAATCATATACAATTTCTTAATCTAATATATGACATAATTCTTGTCAACCTTTTGTTCTTGTTGATCTCTACAGGACACAGAGGGCAATGGAAGTAGGAAAATATTTCTATATCACGTAATCTTGATCTGAGAAAGTTGTGGGCTGATGGAGCAATTTTTTCTAAAATGTACTTAGCTAACTGAGTGCAGCCTCAGTTGCAAATCCCTAAAACATTCCACAATTGAACAGGTTTTTTTTCCTTATTCTGAAGCAGCTAGTGTTTTCCACTGCCGGAGGTCTGATACTGGATTTAGCAGACCAGGGAATTGCTTTAGGTTGTCACTTACTCTGTTAGAAAACATAAGTGCCAACCTGTCAGTAGAAATTCTACTTATCATCCTGCTGGTTCTCTTTAGGCAGAAAAGTTTGAAATAAAAGCATAATTGAAGGAGAAAAGGAAAAAAGTAACATTTTCTGGTATCATAGCCTTGAGACTCTCATCATGCTTTTCCTATCCCTCTGTGTAAGTAATGGAAGTTTTATTTCAGGTCTGATTCTCATTACTGACATCATGTCAGGTAGCTAAAGGTAGCAGCTGGGAGAAGAAAGGCATCTATTACATTTGCATTCAGGCTATCATTTGGGTTGTAGAAATCTGTAGCACTTCAGGGCTAATTTCTGCAGCAATGTTAACTAAATAGAGAAGCAGATTTGTGAAACTTCCATGACAATGCTGTAGCAGTAAATGCTGCATAATTTATAACAGCAAGACGCATAATACATGTATTTTAAAGCATTTTGTTATTATTTGGTTTTATATCCAAGTAATAAATCACACAGTGAAAATTTGTTGGGCTAACCAGGAAACATATAGCAAATTTAATATTTGCTATGCAGACTCACAAAATAAGAATTTTTTTCCTGCTGGCAGCATGTGGTAGCAAGCTATTCCCCACAACACAGGGTAAACTTATTCTCTTCACTGCAGTCATTTTTTTGTTCAGACATCTTTATTCATGTGTATGTATATTGCATTACTTACTTACAGGTACATCAAAATTCACCACAAGAATTTAATAGAAAATTATCCTGCCAGAAAATACAATTTTTCAAAAATTAAAAATGGAAAAAAAAAATATTAGCACTGTTATAACAAAGTCCTTCAATGCTAACAAAATGAAAAAAAAAAAAAAAGGAAAAAAATCAAATTCAGTTTTAGTGAATTCAACTGAATATGTCAACTGAAGTGTTTCAAGGTGATATTGTTGTGTGTCAGACTTGCATTGTTTTCTCTATGGCACTAACATGTAATATTAAATCATCAACTGATAAAATAAAAGCTTTTCAAAGAGAAACCTTTAAATAAGTTTAGTAATTAAAATTAGCGTTTTCTTTCAGGATGTCTGAATTCCTTATATTCCCAATATTTAGTGTGATGTGCAAATGTTTATTTCTTGGTTATGAAAAATCAAGTACTGAAAACCTCTACGTGAAAAATGCTAGGTAAAATGGAGGTGTAGAGCAGCTGCTGTTTTCCTCAGGTAGTATGTGAAATGAAGGAAGGAATGTCAAAGGGTTTTTTCTCTATCCCTTCATTTCACTGCTTGCACAGATACAGTTTATGTCTTCACAGAATCACAGAGCGGGTAAGGTTGGAAGGGACCCCACTGCGTCATCTGGGCCAACCTTGCTGCTCAAACAGGGCCATCCCAGAGCACAGGGCACAAGATTGTGTCCAGACAGCTCTTGAATATCTTCAGTGAAGGAGACTCCACAACCTTTTTGGGCAAATTGTTCTTGTGTGCAGTCACCTCACAGTAAAGAAGTTCTTCCTCATATTCAAATGGAGCTTCTGTGCATCAGTTTATGCCCATTGCCTCTTGTCCTATTGCTCAGCACCACTGAGAAGAGCTTTTCTTGCATTTAACAAAATGGGAAAACAAGATAAGCAATTAGATAGTGAAAAGAAGATTAAAAAGGCATCCTGAACTGCTGCAATAGGACGTAGAGAAGTAATACAGGTCAGATTGTTTGACTTCTCTTAAAACTGAAGGATGGGAGAATGCTCTCAGGCTTTGTATCACCCAAAACTAAATAAACCATTTGACTGTGTAAACTACTGATTAACCTGGTGATTCTTTTTAACATATTGAATTTCTTGCTCAAATCATATGTTCTTGTCTGCAAATAAATCTCCTTGACAGACAAGAGTCTTGTCTCTTTTGATATGGAAAAAGTCACAGCAAAACTCCTAATTGATGTTAACTGGTGACAGTGAGTGTTCAAAAATTGCTGCAGCCTGAAATAAATGAACTGTGTCAACATGTTCCACAGAAGCAAAATTCTGCCTCTTGACAGGCGTATGAAGGTCCCTGACGGCAAACAGCAACAGATTCAAGCAAATTGGCTGACTACCAAGGAAGTGGGATTAATTTTACTGCATGTCTATGATTATAGTGGTAATCACACTCTGAACATATAAAAACATGGGTCCAAAGACAAGAAAAGTGCAGTTAATTGCCTTTTGTGCACATTATAATTTGGGGTTTTTTACCTTTGTTGTTCACTCATATTCATAAAATAATTTGGCCTAATTACTTTCAAAAAAACCTCCAGTGAAGATATAGCTCAGATCTTTTGGAAACAAAACGTATTATGTTTGACAGTTCTTCCATGTTGCGGGTGTGCTCAAAGTACACAAAATTTTGGTCAGTAGGATTTTCCTTTGAAAAAACTATCTTTTTCCTGCCACATTTTTTACAGTTTAAAACCAGTTGTTCTGGCCTAAAGCCAAACTTTCTACTAGTCTAGTGATTTATCTCTGATACCTTTTACAAGTTAGGTCTAGATTTACAAATGTCCATTTGTGTCATTA
The DNA here is from genome assembly GCA_020086605.1 of Lanius collurio. NCBI lineage: Eukaryota > Metazoa > Chordata > Aves > Passeriformes > Laniidae > Lanius > Lanius collurio. The sequence continues at coordinate 12,574 of JACBWW010001284.1, forward strand.
ATTACTTTTTCTTACTGATAGAAGGCACCTGTTCATATACTTTCTCTCCTCCTCTTTGAAGGTTAAAAAACTCATCAAAAACCTGTATTGATTTGCACCTGTAATTTTGTGGTAATGACCTGATGTTTATTATGAATAAATGCTGGCCAAAATTAAAGACATCCCCATGTTAATATATGTAAATGAGGAAAATAGAGTTTGCAGATTTGATCAATAAAAGACTAAAGGACTCTTACATTGGGGACAATATTAGTTGTATTTAAGTTGGCTCACCTTACGGTCAAGTGTTCTCTGCATATTGATTGGTTAAAGTTAGACTGGATAGTACATTTTATTTTAAAGTACTGTTAGTAGCACAAAAATCACAGAAATTGTTGATAAATAGATAAAGCATATTATACATTTAATTTAGATAATAGTTTTGTAGTGTTTACAGAACCAAATTGATAATAACTCTATGATATAAGCATTTCAAGAACCATTTTCAAGCAGTTTACTTTGTATCTATCTATTATTTTCTGGGTGCAAAAGTCATTGTTACTTTCTACATTTCTGAAGTGAAATTGGTGTTTCTGAGTTGGGAAACGTCTCATGAAAATCCCCTAAAAAACTAAACATACAGAAGTAAGGGAGCCGATTTGCAAGCTTTCAGGCACTACCAACTTGGAGACTGTCCTGGGTGACCCAAAAAATGTGTACTGTATTCCATACCTGTGCTGCATCACATGTCCAAGATTGTTTTTGTTCCTCTAACATCCAGGAGCCAGAAGCAGAACCAAGGTGTCTGGCCCCGGGTTGGGGAAAGAGGAGGTTCCAGGGTCATTTTAAGAATCGGAGGACACTCATGCAGAGCCTCTTTCTCTTTTTTTCTTGGCAGATTGCTTAAGAGAGTTGCTTCACTGAGCCAAAGCAGAAGCCTTCTTTTGTTTCTCTCTGGGCTCCTTGCTTGTTTCAGATCTCTGAGAAATTGTATTTCTCAATGTTATACTGTTTCAGGGCAAATTCTGGAAATGGGATCTGCCAGTTTCAGTGCCCAGTGTGCCTGCTTCTTTCCTTCCACAATGCAATAACAACTCAGAGCTGCAGCACCAACTGGGTCCTGCTGGCTGAAAAAAACCCAGAGATATTGACACCACAACTTAAGCCCTGCCCCAGTTCCCAGTTCTGGCCACTGCCCAAGCTGCTGGTTCCAGATGCTGCCCAAGTTCAGCCCTGATGCAGTTCCCTCTGCCATTGTCTACGCTGCTGCTGCCAGGAGAGATGCCCTGTTGGGTGGCATGGAGCAAATGGCTTGAGCAGCATTTGACTGTTTTGGGACTCCGGGTTTCTTTTTGTTTTGTAGTTGTTCCCTGTTGGTTGTTTGTGGGGAGAGGAACCTTTTTTAATTGCAGAGGTTTGGTTGCTATGTCGGTTTTTTGTCTTTGTTCTCTCTCTCTCCACACATGGCTGGGAGAAGAGTGCCTACCCAGCATTTTGCCTGTGTCCCTTGTACTGTGCAGTCACCTATGGAGGCCACCATCTCGGGGCAGGACCTTATGTGACATTTTTTCCTCTGTTCCCAGGGATTCTTTGGAACTCAGCACTTTAAATATAATAATCTAGTGATTATTATTGTTACTTTGCCTGTTGCTGTTTCATTTTTTAGTAAACTGCTATTTTTTTACTTATCTCTTCTCGCATTTGTCCCTCCTTATTGGCAAAAGGGGAGTAGCTAAAAATAAAAGGGGAGTAGCTAAAACTAAAAGGGGAGATAACTCATTTTGGAGTGTCTGCCCTGTAAATTGTCTTAAACCGTGACAGAGGTAAATGTAGCTGCCTTTGAACCTCTTTC
>JACBWW010001285.1:0-14393 GCA_020086605.1 Lanius collurio
TCCTTCTCAGTCGATCCCCATGGGTTGTTTCCCTTTGTTCCACTCCCTTATAAAAATACCGTGATCGATCTCATTTCTTGGTCTTTGTTCCTGAATCCTCCATTGGCAATAAACCAGCGGGAACTTACACAGAGACTCCTCTCTCATCCTTTGTCTCTCCCGACTCCTTTACACCACCTTTGTTTGGGGCTCTCTCCTTGCGAAGGAGCCAGCTTTCCCTCCTTGCTGCAGCTCACAACTTTCCCTCCTTGCTGCAGCNGCAGCTCACAACTTTCCCTCCTTGCTGCAGCTCACAGCTTTCCCTCCTTGCTGCAGCTCACAGCTTTCCCTCCTTGCTGCAGCTCACAGCTTTCCCTGCAGGCTGCAGCTGACTCCTGCCTGCAGCAGGAGAAGCCAAGGATGTCTGCAACTGGACACTGTGCTGCCTTGGACAGCCCCAGCAGTGTCAATTCTCCACTCTCCACTTTAGAGAAGTTTCTTGTTAGTGCTTCCATGTTTCTTAGAAATCTATTTTTCACTCTACTTTTCCCAGGCTGACAACTTGTTTCCTTAAGAAAAGCTGAAGGAATAATCTTTTCCTTCGTCAATGAGAGCTGGCTGCTTATCGCTGCCTTTGAAAAGCCCTCTGGAACACTCATCTAGTTTGCTGCAGTTGTAGCACTAATAAACTGCAGCTGATGCCTGGGATGTGCAGCCTGTCGTTCATGAAGAGCACAGAAAATACTTCCAATATGCTCAGCAATGTCACTTTGAAAAGCATTTAATGGCACATTTCCTTTTGCAATATACAGCCAGAAAAGTTTCATGCAAATATACGGGGAGAGATGGATAGCAGAGGAATCTTGGGACATTGCAAGAAAATCCTTCCAGTGGAAAAAGAAGAATATTTTAGCAAAACTTCCCAATTGGACTATTCTTATAGGGAAATATATTGCATTTTTACACTCTCTTCCTTTTATGTGTACTAAACTGAGAACAGATTTTATTGTATAGAACAGAGAGAAGCATAGTTTATTTTAGTTTTTATACAATTCACTGGAAATTGTTTAAAGAATGTTGTTTTGGGGCATCATTCAAAAATTGTCAGTTACAACGATAGCTGGTAATGATCTATAAAATTATAAACTCAGATTCTGGGTACCAATGTAATGTTGTTATGAGCTAACTGTTGAATAAATTCTCTGTCATGACTTTCCTTTCTGCTTAATTTGTTATTGGGTAGCAGTGAATCAGGTTCATGGAATATATAAATGAAATAAAGGTTCTTGGAATGATTTTGGGCTGGCTGCTCTTGGTACAAGAAGAGTGAAAAAACTTTTCATCAGGCTGTTACCAGTTTCTAAAAAATTGACGTATAGGTTATCACACTGGTCTTTTATTAGATTTTTTTTTTCCTTTTTCTATAATACTGGCCCAGTTGTAGATAAATCCTATACTGATTGCATGGTCAGCCTGATGCTACAGGTCTTCCCATTTCATGTTTCTAAGCCACCTGCAAGCCTTGGCTACAGCCGACGGTGAATGACTACGTGCAGACCTCTTTGTCTGCAAAACTGAGATAAACTGGTTGAGTTTGAAGGTTTTTATGGGAATTCACTGAATGGGAGGCACAGTAGAGAGTTCTGGTGCTGTCTCTCGGTGGCTACAGACCCATTGGGGAGCTGGGGTCGGTGGTGCTGCAGATGGGCTCTGGGATGGTAGGTCCTGATGGGAACATTCACCAGGGGGTTGCCAGCAGCTTCATGGGCCGTGTCCATGCTGAGCTTTCTCTGAGGCTCAACAGAAGACTGTTATTTTGAGAATTGTGTATAAAGGCAAGATTTCTGAGCATGTGCAACAAGTATCAGTAGAGCCTTTTAACTGTTGCAAAGAATAGTGTTAATGAGTTCACTTTCATTTAAGAAAAAATGAAACGAAAGGACTGTAAAATGACGAAGTGTGCTTTCAAATTTCTAATTGGTTCACTAGCTTGTAGAATATTTACAGGATTTTTTTTTTTTAATTGAATAATAATGAAAAAAAATCGTAGAAACTGTCCTAGGTGTTCATCTTTCACTCAAAGGGAGATGATCAAAACATATTTAGTGTAAGTACAGATCTTATAAATGTCTGCTGCTGTAATTGTGTCAATGCCTGACAATTCATTCTAGCTCTGAGTAACAGTGCAGCTTACAGCCTGAGGTAATAACTAGCATATTCAGAGATCACAGGAAGGTTTGGGTAGTGTTTGTGACATTTGCCTCCAAAATTTTTTTTTTTTTTTTTTTTGGTAGAAAATGTGATTATTTTAAGGCAGTTTCTCCTGATAGGCTGGGATTTGTCATGACTGTCATGCTTATTTTATATTTATTTTCAAATTTCTGTGTTTCTCCAGACTTAATTAAGCCATATGGATAAATCAGTCTGGAAGGAAATTCTTGGTTCTGAATGAATTTCATATGGCGAAAAGTGGAATGTAGAGAAAAAAGTAAAGAGGGAAATGCAAAGGACACTGCTGGTTCTGTTTCCTTTGATTTCTGGAAAGGGTTAAGTCCAAAGGCCCACCATATCAGTTCTGATGTGTGCAAAGTGGCCTTGTATTTCACAGCTTTTGGATTTTTTTAAATACATGGCCTTATTTAATTGAAAGTGACGAATCTTTTCTTACTGACTCTGCCTCCACTGGTTTTCAGCAAGGCCAAGTGCATCATACCTTTGTTGTTCTTCCTTTTTATTCACTCCTGGCGATGGTTTTAAATTTTAGAGTCCAGTTCAGATTTTGGAACAGTAAATATGATGTCAGACTCCTAAAATCTACATAGCAAAGAGCAAATGACTGCTTTGCATAAGCACACAACACAGGGGGCAACATTTCTCCATCTGCAGCTGAAGTTAACTTTATGAGACTTTGCAGGTTCAGCTTCTGAAAACAAACCCCACCATCAGTTTTGTAGGGGAGGAATGTGGAAGTAAAATAAGACAGACACTGAAGTTTACTGTGGAGAATTTTACTTGAAAATCTCTTGGACTGAAGCCTGTATTTTTTGGTTGCCGTGAGTATAGACTATAATTTGTGTGTTTAGACTAATAGTGGGAAATATCTAATGATAGCTTTGTATAAAAAGAGAAGGTTTTATTTTCTTGAATATTCTTTCATTGGAAAGTTGTGTCTTAAGCAATACTAAAAGAATTTGTTTTACTAAGTTTCAGAAAGAAATATTTGGATATATAAAAGAGTAAAGGCAAAGAAAATGTGTCAGTCGTCTGGATTTGAAGAGTTAAAAAGTCAAAGGCTGCATTAAAGGAGCACTGCTGCAATATTTGCCTTCATTGTTAATAGCAGTCTAACAGGGAGAAGGTGAATTACTGGACTGAATGGATGAATATGGATAGGGAATTAAAAAGTAGATTTGAAAGGTTCCAGCATGCGCTGTTTTCTTGAATTATTTAGGAATAAATTGTACATAACACAACCTTAGCAACAAATACGTCTCTCATCAATTAGCAAGAAAGCTATTTCAGAGCTATGACAGAAAATTTGGCTTCTGTGATACAAGAAATTTTTCCATTTCACTTCCATTTTCCTAACAAAAAGTTCTAATTTAGTGTAGGATGAAGAATTGCTTTTCCTTTCAAATTGATCTTTCCTTTTTAAAAAAGCCATGGAATTCTGACTTATTAGCTAGATTGATAAATCAGTTTTCTTGCATAGACCTATGCAAGAAGAACAGTCTCCAAAGGTGTTTAAAATTATTTTCTCTTATTATTATCCCAAAAGGAAAACAGAACAGAAAAAAGCCACTAATAAGACAAAAGTCTCTTGTGTTTTGTCAAATGGAAACTGTCAGAGGCTAGTAGAAGTCAGGCTGGATCCCAAATAGAAGTATATATGTTAGCATTTATCTCTTCTACATAAACATAGTCCCACTAGTAAAAAATATGTTAAAAATAAAATATTCACAATCCCTGAGGAGCTCTTACACCCTTTTAGATTTCCTCTGTTGAGAGAAGCCATGATTAACATGTCATGTACTGCTGAAATGTCAGGTCCAGAGGAGAAAAGTTCCTGTGTGCCACTGCAGCAAACACAGTCTCCTGTGTCCTCCCAGCAGAGGTGCAGGTCCCTCACAGACAGCACCTGGTGGATTGTGCTATGGCAGCTCAAACAGAACAAAGTGGACATTTATCTCTGCACCTCACCTGCTGATGGGCCAGCAAAGCCCCTTTCGACTGTTTCCCCTAAATGCCAGTCAAGGAGTGTAGCTGGTCACCTCTGGCACAAACCACGTGTGCCAAGTATTTGGGGAATATAAAATCTCAGATCACCAGAGTAAGAGTCATCAAAGGAACTGCCAGACCCCAAGTAACTCTCAGCAAAAAGACTTCATGTCAACAAGGAATTAAGTGTTTCACTTTCTGGTTCCTACATGGTATTTGAATGCTAGCTGCTGGTACCAGCATAATTCCTATGGAACTACATCTGTCCAACTTTTCTGGTAATTACTTGGAGACAGCATGATAGCAAAGTAAAAAGAAAGAATAATTGGATTATTTCAGCAAAATTTGCTCTGCGTGTAGTCACTGATATGGAAACGGACTTCATTATTATTTCTTATTTGAAATTATCTGACTAATTAGGAACTGAATTGCAATTTCAACTGCAAAAGAGCAAGGTATGCTGCATTTATCTAATTTAAATACAATTTTTGGTTCTTTCCAGACATACTTCAATCTACCACATGACATGAACTTTGTGCAATTTTGATTGCTTCTGCTTTCTTAGGAGTATTTCTTCTGCTGCTTTTACAAAGGCTGTTAATAATAATTCTTCCTTGTTATTCATGAAATTCAACACCAAACAGAAAGCACACCTTATCTCCTGACTTACTTAAATTGTCTCATTAAGTTTGTGGTCTCAAGTAGAATTAGCAGCATTCGTCCATGTGGTAGTTTTTGCAGTAGAGACCTAAAAATGCATTTTGTTGCCTAGTTGTCTCAGCTTTCTGATGTTTTACTTTTGGAGTCAGAGCTCTCACAGTCTTCCATGTAAACAATAATCTATGTTTTCCTAACTGTAAGAATGTTTACATACCTGCAGTGTGACAAGGGTGCCCTGATGGGCATCTCTTGTAGCCAATGTGTTTGTAGAGGAAGTGACCTTGTTCACCCAATCCTTGTCCTGGTTAAGAAATCTATAAATTTGGAAGTTAATAAACATAGGCTCTTTTAGCCCTTTCTGAAATCTCTCATGTACATGTGTTCTCTCTTGTGTCCTAGAGTGACACATTTTATGCAGATTACCTGACTGATAAGAATTGGGTTTTTCAAATTCTTTTTGTTCATTAGGGTGCTTATTGGGAAATTTAGATCAGTATCTATAACCCACACAGCAATTAAGCAGTTGTTAACCTTATTCTTTTTCTGCCTCTGCTCTGCTGTTACTGCCATGTGAGAAATCCAGCCATTTTTTACACCACTCAAAAGGCTTACACTCACATAACCTGACAGTTCTCTTAATCAAATTTTAGACAACAGAAATAGAAATAATAGTCTAGAAACAATACCTAAATACAATAAATAAATCTTCTGTCAGGTATTACTATATAAGAATATGACACCTCAGCTTTATTCATGTATTTTAAAGGTCTTAATGAATGGGCTAGATTGGTTTATACTCTTGAAAGAAACTTCCAAGTATAGACTGAAAAATGGAATTTACTAAATTTTAAAATTCTGTGTTGCTGATAACATTGCTCAATGAGGGAAGAAGAATCTGGAGGCTTTTCCTTCATTGTTGCAGATTCTCCCTGGATGTATTTAAAGCAGTGGGTGAACCAGCATGCATTGTACAGCTGGTTGCCAGGAAGAAACAAAAGGAAGAAACTACCTGAATGAAAGAATAAGGTGATCAATCATAGTAAAAATGTTTCCAGGGTTATTTGATTGTTTTATTTTTGTTTAATTGGCCAACAGAGACTTTAATAAACAGAATAAGAATTAAAAGCGACAACAAAAATACTCCAGTCAATGATACTCCCCTCATCACACCCCCAAGCCCCAAAGTACAAAAAAGTAAGATTTATAAAGAATTTTGGAAGGAGGTGGAAAATAGAAGATTTTGAAAGTGATCTGAAGTTGTTGAGAGATAATTTTATGATACTGGAACCAAACAACATATATAGAAGTGCAGCAAATCTGTCATGGTAGATTCCTGTGATCCAGAGATAAGGTTTGATAAAGAAGGTTACGTTTTTGTAAAAAAAAAAAAAAAAAAATAGGCTAAACTGAAGTATTTTTATACTGGAGGCATAGTAGTGAATTGGAAGTGCAATAGTCTAGAAGCAGAAAGGCACGAGGTGACTACAATTAGAGGCCACAAAAGTAGTGTTTGTGGTTGCACATGGCAAACTTCAGAAATCACAGAATCACAGAATGGTTCAGGTTGGAAAGGACCACAGTGGTTCACATGGTCCAGCCTCTTTCCTCAAGCAGGGTCATCCTTTAGTGCATGGCATGGGATTGTGTCCAGATGCTTGTAGAATATCTCCAGTGAGGGAGACACCACAGCCTCTCTGGGCAATCTGTTCCATTGCATGGTAACTGCACAATAAAGAAGTTCTCCTCATACTCAGGTGGAACTGCCTCTGCCTCAGTTTATACCCATTGCCTCCTGTCCTATTGCTTGGCACCACTGAGAAGAGCCTGGCTCCATCATCTTGGCACCCTCCCTACAGATACTTAGAGACATTGATGAGGTCCACTCTCAGTTGTCTCTTCTAGAGGCTGAACAGGTCCAAATCTCTCAGCCTATCCTCGTAAGAGAGAAGCTCCAGAAATGAAAGAACAAAAGAGAAAAACAGTCTGAATAGATTTTTTTCCACATTTGACTTGATTTATGATCTTGTAACTGTATTTGCCATGACTGATGCCCCTGGAGCATTGGTACTAGATCTGTATCCCAAGTTACTTGTACTTTATTATAGTCTTTTAAACATAGGAAGGGAAAACAACTTTTTTTTAGAGATACAGAAAAGATTTTTTCATGTATTCAGTCTTTAGAATCTTTAATCAGTCTTTAGAATTGCTGAATATGAAACAAATAGGTACATATATGAGAAAAAAATTCATTCCCCTGCTATGCTTTCAAAGTTTTAAGCAATGTAGAGAAAGTGCCCTGTTGTTATTTTTCCAAAAGACAGCATCTTAAATATTATTTGTTTGGGTATGACTGGATCCCGAAACCTTTCCAATCCACTTCATTTGTAATTCTATCCTTCTTTCTTTCCTCTCACAAGTGTCAAATCATGTCTTTTGTTTGAAAGTGACAAGACTGTTGCCACAGTTTTATTCCATGGCGTATCATTGTAATTAGTGGAAATGCTTTAGCATTTTTGCCTACATCCTACTGGTGTTAGTAATTGAAACACTTCTCAGTTTCACTTTCTTGCATTTTAGATTTGATTCTGTCAGGTATTTGTCCTGTTATTTTCTGGGCACTTCTGATATTTCAAGTGCAGCCTTTAACATTAGAACTGTCTACTATGATTTAAAACAAATAATAGTTTTCGTTTTCTACTTACCTATGTTTCTGGCTCCTATTTCTTTCTTTCTTGTGGATGGAAAAATACCAGTGCCACCCATCCCTGCTCTCTGTTGAGATGCCATGGAGCAAATTAATTTTTAATGTCTCATGGTAAATGTGGCAAAGAATTTTTTCTCTGGGTGAAGGAATTGTTTTGTTTGCAGAAAAACATCTGTAAGTCTCTGTGTGTTTGTTCCTTACTCTCCTTTTCATGTCAAGATGGGGAAGAGAGTTAATGACAACACGAATGTAGTAGACTGAGTAGCTCTGCTCTGGTCATGAGTGGTTTATAAGGTTAAGACAGGGTTATTTGAGTCCCTTTACCAAAAGTACCAGTACAAGGCATGTTAAGGGTTATTTCAGAGACAAAATATAATTTCTGCTAAGAGAGGAGAAGACTCAAATTTTTCCATAATTTCAGGTTTATTTGGGAGATCAGAGCTGCAGACCTTCCTTCCCAGAGAGAAGTTAGGAGCTCTGAGCACTGGTGGTCATGTAGCCTGGCATGAGAAGAGTCTCCTGACCAGGAGGTATTGGGGGGCAGAAACAAAGACCTTGGTCATACTGGGAGAAGACACAGAACAGTGTGTGAGATGGCCTAGAGAACTGGAGAACAGCTTTCCTGGTCCCGTTTCTGTCAGCAATACGTTTGGCATGGTTGGTAGAGTATATTCTTAAACCACCATTTGTTTCTTTCCAAATTGAAAGAGGTAGAATGATAGAAATCAGATTTTTTATTTGTCTGATTGACTTGAGAGGGAGTTTTCACAAACAGTACTCCTTCAAGGTATGTGCCGGTGGCCAATTGTGCTCTGTCTTAGAAGCCATGGTTAAAAAAAAAAACCAGTTTGGCTTGGGGGATCTAATCACTATTGTACAAAGGCTCTGAGCAGTGAGACCAGCTTGACATTTATATATTTTCACCCCTGTTTCAAAGCCACATATGTTATTCCACATAATTTCCAAATTTCGGGCTTGAATTCTATGCTATTTTCTCCTAAAAACCCCTAAGTGTCTATATATTTGTAGGGCTGTTTAAAAATGTGCTATCACCTGTGCTATTCTCCTACCTACAGTTACCACTGTGATTTTTGTCTATAGTGGGGAATTTAATTATTGAAGTTGCAAAGTCTTCTAATATTTTAAAAAGTAAGGGAAGAAATACTGTCTAAAATAGCTCTGTTTCTAAGCAGAAATTGTTTTAATACTTCCCAAATACATTAATTCTTCTTTCATTCTGTCTGTGTTTGTATTTGAAACATCAGATGTAGGATGAAGCATTGAGAGAGTTTAGGAATAATTAATTATCATCTGACTTTTTGATGTAGACAGTTAATCTTATGCAAGCTTCAATTTTCCTTTTTTTTTTTTTTTTCCTGTACCAGATGGATACTTTATTAGATAATGTGGTTTTCTTTTTATACATTTAAGTGCTTTAAAGTTTCTTTGTTTATAAAAGCGCTGCAGAGGAGCAGAGACTCTCCTTTTCTCACATACCCAAACCTCCTCCCCTCCACCTGCTCATTTAAAGCAACATAAATGCGTGCTGCTGCACTGAGGCGCGGGAGAGCTCCCTTCAGCAGTAATTGTTGACCTACCACAGTTACAGTCAGTGATCAATAGATACTACTTTCCTGCACAGCAACAGCGCAGGGAAATTGTGGACCCCACTGAGAATTTGTTTTCGACATGCAAACCCAGCTGATGGCCTTCAACTCTAACAGATGTCAGAGAGTGACAGGCACCCCAGGGCACCGTGAAAGTACTGCTGGAACCTGACTGGGGGAAAAAAGGAACGCGCTCAAATTACTGAGTGCGTTCTAACAAATCACATCAAAGTGGAGAAAAAGCCTGAGCTAAAGAAAATTACTGCTTTCATTTTCTTTCTTATCTTTGGCTCCCGCACAGTGTGCGCTGCCGTGCGCGGTGCTCTCAGCCGCGGTACTGAGGAGCGGCTCAGCTGCAGGAGGCAGCGCGGCTCTCACTGCTGGCCCACGGGCTGTGGCACAGGGGCAGCTGGGGAGATGAGGAAGAGCAAGCACTCCCAGGATCATATTAGCTAACTTTGTTACTTCGGCATGTGTAGTTCGTGAATGAATCTCCGCTAATTTTCTCTCCTTACATGACTATGTGAATTCAGTGCAATCTAATTAAATGCAGACAAAAAAGACTAAAATGTGGAATTTCTTTCCCCTTTGTCTGTTGAATATGTGTACAATATCTAGCTCATCGGTTTTGTTTATTTGAAATGCCTTCATTCCTGAAGATGTTAATTCAGAGGTAGAATCCACTATTCTTTGTGTACAATTAGACGCAAGCTAATGACGATGCTTGAATTAAACTCCTAATATTTCCACTATATCTACACTAAATTATTTGCTTTACTGATAAATAAAATTATATGTATGCCATATTTTTTAAATATTTATTTATATAAGGCATCTTTGCATTCCCCACAAGGTTCTGAGCATGACACTACACAGTTTATTAAATAAGCACTGTGTCTGAGTATTTTTAATTCATTGATAGCTTTGGACATCTCTGGTTGTGATGTGTAAAACTGAACATGCATTTAACTAAAAAACTAAACATGCATAGGGTCTATTTAGTGCTAAAAAATACTTCAAGTTCAGTGAGTCAAAAGTATAATAATAATTGGAGAAAATCTGTCTTCAAAAGGAAAATAAAAAGGTAGCTGTCTCTTTATATTTTTTTTCTGTGTCTTGAAATGGATCACTATTGTTTCACCAAATGGAATGTCACTCATGTCACTGAGGTATATCTTCAAGTTCTCTTATCTTTGAAATACCCCCCTGTTGCTTATACTTGTGCACAATCTATGCAGTCCTCTCACACATGAAGAGTCTCATTATAGACAATAGAAATAGTTTTGTACTTCAAAGGAATACTGTACTTCTTACAGCAAAATGAAAAATGTATCTAGGGAGATGGTTCAGACTTCTGCATTTGCACCCTAATGGAGCCTGAGGACCATGGAAGAGACCTTCTCCCAAAAACAGCTTTCTCAATGGAGATTTAAAATGGAGTTCCATGGTACCCACCTGATCCTTGTAGGTGGGTCTAGGACACACAGAGCTCACCATTTTCCTGGGCTTGGAGTGATTTTTCCTCTGAGCAAAAGGAAGAGCATAAATTTTGTGTGTGCAGCATGCCTGAGGAGAGCGTGTACTCACTGAGCTCCTCAAACAGGCAAGGCTGGCCCCTGATTGTCTGCATGGGACACTACAAAGTTCTTCAGAAACAGGGAAAACATACAGCTGGACTGAAATCTGGAGGGGTAAGTTTCGATGTTCTTAGAATGTTAACAGATAATGTCATGTGAAAATATTTTAGACTGTCGTCCCATACAAACTCACACAACACTATACATAGATTTTCATTATGATACAATGAGAAGACTGATTGTTTTCTTTATGAATATTCTCCGAGAAAATGGAATCCTGTCTTGTTCTTCAGAAAAGTTTGGTGAATGATTTCTGCTAATACTTTTGTTGTAACTTTTAAGTATGATGTTACAAGAAACTGACAGTGCCAGTCTTGAGTAGCTGCTGCAAGCCCTCTCCTTCTAGATGGTCTTTACACTCTGTTTCCTTGCATCTCTTTTCAGAGGTCATAAGGGCAGGACATACATTTCAGGTGGTCAGAGAGGCAAAATATCCAACAGGGCAACCATAATAGAGATGTCATGTTGCTAAGAATTGGCTGATGTGAACTATCATGAGTTGTGTTGTAAAGCAAACATTTATCAGGAATTCAGACACAGTGCTTACTTAATAAACTGTGTAGTGTCATGCTCAGAACCTTGTGGGGAATGCAAAGATGCCTTATATAAATAAATATTTAAAAAATATGGCATACATATAATTTTATTTATCAGTAAAGCAAATAATTTAGTGTAAATACAGTAGAAATATTAGGAGTTTAATTCAAGCATCGTCATTAGCTTGCGTCTAATTGTACACAAAGAATAGTGGAACCAGAGTACTGATACAGAAAAATGTCCACAATAGTAATGATACTACTAAATTTGCAACAGATGCTTCTACCCCTCTTCCTAGGGTTATGCTCACCCTTCCCCTGCTCCATTGGATCCAAAGGTCAGTGGCTTCACTCCGGGGTTTGGTGTGTGGAGGGGTGTTAGAAGGCATGGTTGATATCTGGAGTCCTTTCCCAGGAGGAATATGATGTTCATGTTACTGGTTTCTACTCCCATGACCCTCTTGGGATCCACCATTTGTATATTTGCTAACACTTTTTTATTGTTTTCTTCATTGCTCCTCACTGCCAGGTTATATCCAGATTTACTGTGCATACAAGGTACCCCTTGCAGGTATTAGATGTATTTCTTTGTTCTATTTTTTACCTCAAAGACCAGTTCTGTCCAGCTTCAGGTGTTCTTTTTTCTTTTCTTATATGTTTTGGAGTTTTTTAACTGAAAATTAGGGAGACCGGAGCACAGTTGTGGGGTCATCCGTACCAAGCACTGGACCCACCTCTTGCCACACCATGTCAGTATTTACCACTTCCTGCATCCCCATTTCTCAGGGACTCTGCTCTCATACCAAGGCTGCATTTTTTGCACTACCATATTGTGGGTGAGTCAAAAACCTCTCCTTCTGCCAGCAGAGGCCTTTCAGACTCACTACAAGAATGTGGTGTGCTGCTAGTAGTGGCAATATTCTATTAACAGGGTTAAGCAGTTACAGAAATAAAAGGCTGTTTTGAATGCATGTGGGCATATTTAAACAGGGTGCTTATACTTCTCAAAAGTTCTCCTTTTCATAAAATAACATTGCAGAAAAAACTGCTTTTTTTCCAATGAAAGACTTCAATTTATAATACAGAGCAAGAACACTACAACCATATTTAGATATCTTAGCTTGTGGAAAGTTGTTCTGTTTGAAACACCCTCCACCCACACACACACTCTGATAAACTTTAGCTTTTAAGACTCTCCAGCTGTGCTTCCAGCAATAATTGGGGTCATTAGTCTTTGCCTCCCCAGGCTAATTACTAGCACAATCCAAATGTCATCAGCTAAAGAAATGGAGCTTGAACAGGTTAAATGCTGAAGCCACATGCAGGTAGAAGTAAAGGGAAAGAGAAAAGATAAGACTGTTTTCTCTGCCTGTTTGTATTTGGTCCTCTATCTTAAACACCAAGCTGTACTTGCTTCTACAGGCACAGTTAACTTTAACAGGCTCCTAAGTGTTCATTTGCTGTGAAACAAGCACAGAGGAGATGTTTTTCTCTCAAGTCTGTTCACACTTAAATTATGTTCTCCTTAAATAGAAGTGAAGTCCTTTAATTTTGGTCTGAAGGGCACTGCATTTGAACTGCAGTATCCAGTAAGTTTAGTTCTCATATGATGAAAAACTAGGATGTTTTCCTGGCTTGACCAAAGTTAAAATTTTAAACAGAGGCTGGAAAAGCCACAAAAATGGCTAATGCACTATAGTATTAACTCCTCTTTTTAAAGTCAAATTTTGAAACCAATTTATGAAGAATTGTATGAAAAAATACAAATTAAGAGAGAGAGATGTAAGGTATCTTTCTTATACAGAAATATTCTAATTTGACCTTAAAGTATAAAATGAACATTAACATTTTGTAAATAAATCCTTGAATTCATACTAACATATAGAAAACATCTGTTTAAATGCTTTGCTTTGACAAGTATGCTCTTTTTGACCTCGAGAAAATTGTAGGGTGAAGTGCATTCTTCTGATGAATAGAGAAAAAATAAGTTTTCACCTCAATTCCAGAAATTTGCTCTAAATTGATGCTTGTGGATTGTGTAGTAGGTACTTAGTAATGGGGCAAATCAAAGGTTCTTCCAGTTTCTGAAAGCAATGTTGAGGAAGAGTTCATGATACCACCTCATGTGTCAGATAACTTACAGTCATGCCGATAAGTCAAAAGGATTCTATGAGGAAAAAATGCAAATTAGTGGGTCTCTAGGGCAAGATTGCAGGTATATTTGCATACCTTTAATTAGAGCATGAGATAGCAATGTGCTGTATGCAATATGTTTTCCCTAGATAAGTATATACAGGGCTCTGTTCCGTGGCTCTTGCTGGGAGCTGAACTTCAGGGCAAGTTTTTTGTTACTGAGGAATGGATTTAGTGAAGCTGCTTTAGGACTGTTGACAATTTGCTGCATTTGATCATTCAGAGCTGTGGCTTTTGGAGTATGAGTCGCTTTGTATAGCTGTGTAAGGGAAGGAAAATGGATCTGGCTTTTGTGCAGAATATCTGAGTTTATCCTCGCGTATCACATGAGCAACAAGAAGAGATCTGAGAGTTAGCTCTAGGCCTGCTGTTAAAGCTTGCAAGAAAATGTTCTGTAAGAATGAGTTCTCAGGAAATGAAGAAGTTCTGTTCACCTAACTCTTATTTTTAGCAATATCACTCGAGAACTACAGAATGGTATGAGTTGGATGGGACCCACAAGGATCATGGAGTCCAGTTCTTAAGTCAGTGTCCCATACAGGGATTGACCCCATGACCTTGGCATTTTTAGCACTGTGCTCCTACCAACCACTTTTCCATTTGTGTTTATAGCTCTTGCCCAAGTTTTGGATATTTTCAGTTCACACCGTTTTGAACACCCTTCAGACTGGGCTTTCTCTGGAGAAGAAGGGCAACATTATTTAATAAAATAGCTGCACAGTTATATGGGAGATATGACAAATTCCCTATCTACTGAGTGCCAGAGCTGGGATTGTATGTAGATTAGAAGTAATTTGTAGCTAATGTAGCATATTCACAGCTCGACTGAGTCCTTTATTACAGATTCATGATTACAGCT
>JACBWW010001286.1:0-14373 GCA_020086605.1 Lanius collurio
GGAAGGGAAATGGGAAGGGGAAGGAAATAGGAAAAGGGAAGGGAAGGGAAAGGGAAGGGAAGGGAAGGGAAATGGGAAGGGGAAGGAAATAGGAAAAGGGAAGGGAAGGGAAGGGAAGGGAAGGGAAGAGGGGAGAGAAGAGGGAAGGGAAATGGGAAGGGGAAGGGGAAGGGGAAGGGAAGGGAAAGGGGAAGGGGAAGGGAAATGGGGAGGGGAAGGGAAATGGGGAGGGGAAAGGAAAGGAAAGGGAAATGGGAGGGGAAGGGAAAGGGAAAAGGGAAGGGAAATGAAGGGGAAGGGGAAGAGGAAGGGGAAAGGAAAGGGGAAGGGAAGGGAAATGAAGGGGAAAGGGAAGAAGAAGGGAAAGGGAACTCATCAGAACTCCACATTTTCCTAACTTCTTTTTCAGCTACTCTAGAAACAGAAGGCTCCTCCCTAAAGCAGAATTCCAGCTGCAGGAATTGTCGGTGCCTTTGGTTTAACCAGAGCCAGGATTTGGCCTTGATGATCCCTGTGGGTCCCTCCCCACTCAGGACACTCCACCCTCCCTCTCACTAATTACCTCCTCTTGCTTAACCGGATCTCCCATCCCACGTTTTAACTCCATCATTAATTAAGGAGGGCTGAAACCCGAAATCTGCCCCGTGTGGTCAAGGCTTCCTCGTGCTTTGATCCATGTGGAAAATTCCTTTGATCCTGCAGCACGTTGGCACCACGGGACACCCCCTGCCAGCTCTGCCCAGGGAACACGGCTGAACATCAGAGCTTTTTCTTCCTGGGAGGCAGAAGCCGGAATAGAAACCTGCTCTGCTGCTGCTCAGACGGGTTTCTCTGGGGGTGAAGAGGGAAAGGTATTTCTGAGAGCTGATTTAATTCTCTTCAGGTTTCAGGGACCTCAGGACCCCATGGAAAAAAATAATTCCTTTGCAATCCATTAAATGGTATTAAATAAATCATGTTTAGGGCAGTGATGCCTCGTCCTGAACACTCAGTGACACAAAAGGGGCAGTTTGGTGTGAAAAAACAAACTGTATTGGACCTAAAGAAGACGCAGGAGCAAACCCCGAAATTTTGAGTGTTTTGCAATGCTGGATATTCCCAATTAACTGTGATAAATCCTCTCTAACAGCCTCTTCCCATTTCCAGAGCCTGCCTGAGTCAGAACATATGGAAAACTCAGCCCATGGAGCTGGAGGATGGTACTAAACAGATTTCTCCCAAACTCATCTGAGGGTTTCTTTTTCCCCATGGCCCTTGGAAGAGAACTGTGAGCAGGGAAATCTCTGTCAGGAATGATGGGGATGGAGTTCCCAGTGCTGTCCCCAGGCTGGAACTGCACATCTGCAGCGCCTGGAACGCAGCTGCCCCATTAGCTCAGATTTACTGAGGGGCCTTTCTGGGCTTTTCCTGCTCCTGTTTCTTAAAGAGAAAAGGAACTCTCCGTGTTCTCAGCAGGAATTTACAATTCATGTTCTTTTAACAGCTCTCCTCCCCCAGGCTGGGAGAAGGAACGAAATCCAGAGCCTGCACTGGCACAAAGCAATCTTCCCAACACCTCCTGCCTCTTCCCTCATGGAATTCCACTCCACCTTCCTGCTTGCAAAGGTGCTGGACTTCTGTGCTCTCACCCAGCCAGAGTCCTGCAGTACTGATAAATTATAACACCAAATAATAAATATATGAATTAGATCCACCATAAATGATACATTTATAATAAATGGTGTTGTGGGGGCATTATGGGGTGGTTTGTCTGCTCTGGACCCAGA
The DNA here is from genome assembly GCA_020086605.1 of Lanius collurio. Classification (NCBI taxonomy): domain Eukaryota; kingdom Metazoa; phylum Chordata; class Aves; order Passeriformes; family Laniidae; genus Lanius; species Lanius collurio. Next base: position 1,767 of record JACBWW010001286.1, read on the forward strand.
GCTCTGAGGGATGAGGTGCCTGTGCAGGGGCTTGGGGTCCCCAAGGATTGGGGGAGTCGAAGGAGAGTTGGCCATGAGTGGTTTTGTTTCTGTCTCTGGGACGTCTCCAAATTCTCTGGGTTTGGGGTGCTTTGGGGTCTTTTATTCCCTTGGCTTGTTTGTTTTTTAAAGGTGGCCGATGTAATTAATTTCAGATAATTTGGTTCAAGCTCAGAACCAAACTGCTGTCGATGTAATTAATTTCAGATAATTTGGTTCAAGCTCAGAACCAAAATGCTGTCAGAAACCAGCACGTGCAGAACCCCGAGATGGAAAAGAAATGGGGCACAAAGGCCATGAAGGGATTTAATCCCTCCCAGCCTCCCACACTCACCAGATCTTCGCTCCAGAGTTCTGTTTAATTAGCTACTGAAAGAATTAAAATATCTGAGGCCCAAATCCTGCAGCCTCCCTCCCCAAATCCTCAAGGATTTTGGCCTCTGCACTTGACTGAGGTGAAGCTTTGGCTGCAGTCCCTGCTGCCACAGAGGAGCAGCAGCTCAGATGATATCTCATTTATTTATTTATTTTATTCATGTTATTCATTGCCCTCAGCCTTGGAGCTCTGGTTCAGAGCAGGGAAAACAGGATGTTCATCATTATCTTCCTGACAGAACACAAATTTCACTCCTCCTTTTGTCCTGTAGGAAAGACTGCACACAGAGCCAAGGAAAACAAGGAATGTGTCCTCTGCCACATGAGTTTGAGTGGCTTTAGGGTGGCCTTTAGGGACAGAGCAGTGACAGGGCCCTGGGGTCGAGCCTTGAACCCCAGAGCTGTGAGTGGGACCACAAATCCTGGTCAAGGAGCAGCAGGAAAAGATGGGAGGAGGGAAAAGCAGGAAGTTACTGCCAAAAAACTGTTGTTGTGCAGCTCCATATTTGTTTTAAGTCTAAATGAATCACCCCAGAGCAGGTTTTGAACTTGGGTTTTTGATATGGATTAAAGAGAAACCTGAGTCAAGAGCAGGTGTTAATGACAATTAAAGTGCACTGGAATATAAATAATTAATGGCTGTGCAGGGGGAAGGCCTCATCTCCCTCCTGCCCAGAGCAGCTGCTCCCCATCTTTGAGTTCCCCCAATTCCCACTCAAATAACTCTCAGAATCTGAGAATCATGGAATCATGGAGCAGTTTGGGTTGGAAAGGACCTTAAAGCTCATCCAGTTCCAACCCCTGGACACCTCCCACTGTCCCAGGTTGCTCCAAGCCCCATCCAGCCTGGCCTTAGACACTTCCAGGGATCCAGGGGCAGCCACAGCTTCCCTGGGATCTGGGATTCCATCCCAGCCCCTCCCAGGGGACAATTCCTTCCCAACATCCCATCTCCTCCCTCCCAGGTGGAACCACGGCCCCTGTCCCGCTCTGTGTGCTCAGGTCCCCTGAGTTTGGCTGTTGGCAACAACTCCAGGGATATTTTTGTGTTCTGTGATTCAATCTGAGGCAGAGCCCTGCAATGTTAATACAATATCTGCCATAATTTCCCACACAGCAAATGAGAGTCAGCCCAGCTCTCAGCAAGACAAATCTCTTTTGTTGTTGTCATGCACATTATTCGACTCTCTCCCACTTAAGACAGATGCTTTTGTGCTGGTGTGTGCTCTGAGTCTGTAAATGTTCATCTTTTTAGTGATGTTTGCCTGATAACACAAAGATGGAATAAAACAGAATCTGGGGTGAAATCAATGGAATGGGAGCTCCAACAGGCACGGGGACGTGCAGAAACGATGCTCTGGCCAATAGCTCCAGTCAGCAATGAGGGATTGTATCCAGCACGCATTTGGGGAGGTAAAAATCTTAACTTGCTCCTCCAGCTCCCCAAAAGTACCTCGTTTGTCATGGGAGCAGCTCCAGAGCTGTGGTACTCTGGGACTCTCCGTGCCAGGGGGGATTTCTATCCCCAGCCATGGGCTGCTCCAGTGCCACTTTTGGAGCAGATTTCAGGGAAATGAAAGAAATTTTTTGTGTCTCTTCATCTAAAAGAGGTAAATACAGCTGAAGTCACCCCTCAGGTATTGGCTGCTGCTTCAAAACCAGCAAGAACTCTCTGTGAGTCGGGGACAGGCAGGAAATCAATTCCCTTCCACATAAATCCCCTTCATGGAATTCCCTGCTGGACTGTTACTGTTCCTCTGCTCCCTTCAAATGGAATCCTGGTTCCCTTCAAACCAACAGCAAAACTTCCTGGGTGCCTGATTTCCATTCATGCCTGGCTCCTCCACCCCTGGGAAACACACCCAGGTAAAGCTTCCAAAGGGAAAGGAGCTCCTGTTGGAATCCTGCCATGAAAGGAGGTGGGAAGGACACAAGGGAGGTAAAAACCCTTTCCCAGGAGCAACAGGAGCACCGAAAAGTGAACTCTGAGCTGCAGCCTGAGGAGAGAGAGCAGCAGAGAGCGAGGATCCAGGGATCCAGGTACAGCCCCAGTGCCAGCTTCGCCTGTTCCTGATGGTGGGATTGTTGGAGACATCAATCCATGGAAATCTCTGCCTCAAACACGCAGCAAAACTACCCAGGAAGTCACTGATGTTGGAAAAGACCTCCCAGACCACCAGATCCAGGGATGAATCAGCCAAACACACAGGCAGGTGTGACCCCCAGAGTGCTGAGCAAACACAGAAAGCTCTGCCTGACCTGCCAGATTTTGGGTCACCAGGGCCCCAAAGGAAGGGAGCAGCCACAGGGGACACCTTTGGGCTGGCAGGGTCACCTCAGGGTCACTCACAGTATCCATGAGGGAACATCTGTCCCATCACAGCAAATCTTTATCCAGAATTAACCCTCAATCCCGCTTGGAGCAAAGGTGCAGCCAGCCTTTTTCCTGCCCCCCTTCTCCACAAGGAAATAAATCCATTTTGCATTTGCTCTGCCTGCCTCAGAGGGAGCAGAGAGGGGTCCAACAGTAATTGTGTCCCTGGGAAATTGTGTCTGGAAAGCACCTCCCTCCTCTGCACAGCCAGGAGGGCCCAGGCTTGAGTTCCTCTCGCTTCCTGCTCTGGGAATCTCACGGGAAAATTTCAAAGCATTTGCAATTTTAGAGGTCAAAATCTTGGATTTAATTGGAAATTGGGAGTTTGACAACCTGCCCAGAGAGCTGTGTGCCACCTCCAGGCCTTCCTGGGACACCACAAAGCTCCCTGGACAGCCCCTTCCAACCTCTCCCAGGAAGAAATTCCTCCTGATGGCCACCCTGGTCCCTTAAATGTAATTGGGAATAAGGAAATGACCATTCCTGATGCAGTGTGACACCGTCCTGAGGTGACAAGTGACACCTCTGTGAGGTGAAATACTTGGGAATGAGCCAAAGGAAAAGGACAGAGGGGACACAGGGATGAGCCAGGGCCAGCCAGAACCTCAGGAAACTTCCAGGCTGAGCTCACAGGGAAGAGCCACAGCTCTATTAAGGTGTATCCAGCTCCAGGATGTTCTCCTAGCCATGTAAATATTTGTGTGTTTTGATAAAGAAAATGCTTATTTTAAACTTAGCTCAGTGTCCTTTTACAATATTTACAGAAGGGAAGGATTTAAATAAATAAACACACTTTAAAAATTGAATAAATCCGGTTTCAGGTCCCTGAAATTCAAGCAGGATCTCTCTCCCCAGATGTAACAACGTTCATCCCCCTCAGTTTTGGACAGAATGAAATGCCTGCTTTGCTTTCTGTCTGTCCCCACCACAATCTCCACTTATTCCACTAAAACTCCAGGCTTCATCCCCTGAAGCACTGGCTAAAATTAAAATCTATTGTAATTATGGCTGATTGAAAAATAGAACTTTGGCTGTGCAGAGAATCTGGATTTTTTTTTTTTTGCATTTGCCTTTGTTTGCCATTGATCCAAACCAAGGGAAGCAAATACTCAATGGAACAAGTTCAGCCCAAATCCACTGAAAATTCCAGAAGGATTTCAGTTCCCAGCAGCCTCTCAAACTGCAGGTCAGGAAACCCTGGGCCTCCACTGCTTCCAGGGATGTCCCACCACCTCCCTGGACTTCCTTCCCTATTGTCACTGCATGTTTTTATGGGCTTATTTCATTCTCCAAACATCTTTGGGAAGGGAAGGGATCAAAACCACTTTAAAAATGCTGATTTAGGGAAAAGGAGGTTGCATTAAGGTGGGGGTCGGGCTCTGCTCCCAGGAAACAGAGACAGGAGGAGAGGGAAATTTGGCAGCAGGTTATAAACTGTGCTCAATCCTAAAAATATTTATCAATTGACCAATCATTTGTTAGGCTTTGGTTGTCAGGGAAACAGGCATTTAGGAACATCATCTTCAGGGACACGGAGCCAGAGCAGCTGGGACTGGCATGCAGGGGAGCAGCAGCCCCAGCCCCAGGGCAGCACCACCCCAGCCCACCCAGGGTCTCCAGGGACCCTCCCTCCCACCAGGCCACTCCATTCCTTCCCAGCCACAGCTCCCAGAACAGCCCCCCGTGGCCCCAGAGGCTCGTGGGCTGATTTCTCTGCCTCAGGGCTTGGGTTTTGTCATTAAATCTCACTCTTTGGGCCACTAAACAACAAATCTTCCACCTCCAACCCCCAGAGAAATTGGCCAAAAGATGTCCTGGCTCTGAATTATGGGATTAGAATCAAAGCATCATAAAATCCCAGAACAGCTCGGGTTGGAAGGGACCTTAAAGCTCATCCAGCTCCAGCCCCTTGGCACGGGGATTGCAGATGTCATTCCTTGGGCTTGGGAATAAAAATACCTGCCCAGGAACAGGACTTGTGCCCCAGCATCACCTGCCAGTCTCTTGGTGCACAAAAGCCACCTTGAGGATTAATTAATGCCCTTTGGCTTGGAAATTCTTTGAAGATCAGCCAGCCAAGCATGCCTGGATGGGCTGAACATGGATCCCGCAGTCAGATCTGACAAATTCCTATCTGAGACACGAGTGCTCCTCCTTTATTTCCTCAGCAAAACCTCTCAACAGCTCTTTTTCCATGGAACACCACTAAAACCACTACAAGGACCAATTCTGGGAAGCACATTCCAGGCAGGTATTTATAAATTCCCCCACTTTTGACAAAAAGTGGTATTTTCTGGATCCTGCCTGCACCACACCCCACCCCCCCCTGGTTGCTGTGGTTACCTGCAGGATGCTGTGCCCACCACAGTGATCCCAGAGCTTTCCCAGACTAACAGGCTGCATTCAGCCCCTATTTGTGTTTTCACCTCCTCTTCCCCAAAAGAGAGGAGCAGAAATGCCAGGGGAGGGAACGAGAGACTCCCTTGCAGCTCTTCCCCTCAGCCTTCTGCTCCATCTGGGGCCGCCCCAGGAGATGTCAGGGGGAATTTTTAGAGTGTGGCTTTGAGCAGCAGACCAAAATCCGAGCAACTGTTAACAAAAAGTGTGAATATGGCAGACAGGAGAGGAGTTCCATGAGGAATGTTCTTCTAGAGGTGTTTTCTGGCAAGGGAGAGCCTCGTTTCACCCAAGGGAATGTTTCAGATCCAGACTTTTGGCTCCCTCAGACCAGTGTGGACAGAGCAGCCCCCAGAGACAGCAAGAGGAGCGAAAATAATTTACCAGATGAGAAATTCATCTTTTTCCTCATGAACTGAGGCTGGCTTAAACTCAAAGAATGAGATTTTATATCATAAATCCTCATACCCTGGGGTGGTTTGGGTTGGAAGGGACCTCAGAGCTCGTCCAGTTCTGACCATGGGCATCCAGTTCCCTGCTGTGGGCTGGGAAGTGTCAAATACAACCTGGGAATTGTTTCTAAAATATGTACAGACATCCCAAAACATCCCTGTATTCCATAAAATACCTGCACCTATTTTCTAAAACACCTTTACATACTTTAAAAGCTTCACCCAATCCATTTTCAGTTGTTCCTGCCCAGCTCTCTGTAAAGGCAGGAAATCTCAGCCCGTGGACACCTCGTGACAATGACTCCCCCAGATTTATTTCTCCCAATGAAGAAAAGTATTTTTGCTGATTATTTTTGCTTCTCATCTTTCAGTTTCAGTATCTCCTAATTTCTGAGCAGACAGAGGAGAAGCTCCAAGTAACTCTGGCTGAAATCAGCCATTGTTGAGAATTCTTTATTCACGCCTCATCTCAGTCATCTCTTTTCCAACATTAAACACTTCCAACCTCCCTCGTGCTCCCAAAAACGTTGGGAAAGCATCAACAATTAAACAGCAAATCTGAATACAGAGACATTTGCAGAAGAAGCAGTGCCAGAGTGCACTTCCCTCCTGTATAAATACATCTATAGATAGATGGCTCTATATATAGAGAGATATCTGTGTTAGACACAGACACAAACACAGGTTGTCACCAAATTAAACTCCAATACAACCACCCAGAATGGATTTACTTGTCACGGGGTTTGGGGTTTCATTCCTTCCCCCTGCATCCATTTCTCTTCCCACCACTTTGCTCCTTCTCTTGGTGACAATTTTATAGAATTATTAAGGTTGGAAAAGCCTCCAAGGCACCCAACTGTTGATTCACTCTCAGAGTGAGGGGAGGCAAAGCCCCTGGGCTTGGGGGGCTCCCTCGCCTGAGCCTGCAGGTAAATGGAGACAGGAGAAGCCTCACAATAAAGAACAGCCCCAAAATAAACAACAGCCCCTACCCAGCAGTGGGAGTTGGAACTGGGTGGTCTCTGAGGTCCCCCCACCCCATTCAGGGATTCTGGGATCAAACAGCTGCAGGAATTGATGGCTCAGAACCCCAAGGACACCCTTTACTCCCACTGGGGCTGAGGTGGGATCAGCTCCAGCCACACCTGAGAGTATTTTGCAAACAGATTCACGACAGGAAAGGGGTGGGGGGAAAGCAAAATATGTCGGATAAATTCTTCTCAAGGAATAATTCCTCCATGCATAATTGCAGCCCCTGATTGTGTGTTAGTTGTGGGTACTAATTAGTTAATGTTTGTACAGCTCCTGGAAGGTGTGATGTGCTCAAGCATTATCATTAACTAAGCAGAACATTTGGGTTTAAATTCCTTTTGCCATAACTCAGAGCAGGCTCACCCACACCCTCTCAGATCAGTTGAACGTGGTATCTACTGATCTCTTGTCAGGGAGGAAAATTCCCAAATTAGGGCCTGGGAGGACACACCACGAGCTCCTCTCCGCTGAGCAGATTAAAAGGAGAGGATTTATTGCCAGTTTAGAAGATCCTTCTTTGAAACCAAGGCAGGACTGACACACTCAGGTGGCAGCAGCTGAAGTTTACCAGGTAAGATCAGACAGGTTCTTGATTTGACAGAAAATCAGAAGCTTCTCTGAGCTTCAGAGGCTTGCTCAGCACCTCTGAACACCAGGATAACACAGTCCTGAAACCGTGGAGGTGCCTTATATCAATATTAATTAGACCAGAACACTCAAAAGCCACTGGGTACATCTGTACTTGCCCAAACCTCATCAACTTCGTGCTTCTCCACTGCAGAAAGGAAGAAAAAATACCCCAAACCCTCAAATCCTTTGATACTCAGAGCTTCAGTCTCTGCCTCTGAGGCTCAGAAAGAAAACATTCTGAGACCTTAAGGAGGGCTTTTAATTGAATCCATCTCCAGTCCTCCCAGACAAATGTGACCTGTCCACCACCAGCAGAGGTTAACGAGCTCTGGAGCCTCATTGCTGCTTCTCCCTCAGCTGGGAAGGCAGGAGGGGATGCTGGTGGGAATTCTCCCTGTCAGAGCAGCTCCCTCTCGTTTGGAGGGCAGTGTTGGGACTTGGAGCTGTCAGACAGCCCAAAGGACATTAATGCCCCCAAACCCATCTGCATTTCTCTGCTGAAAGAAAGGAGGATTATTTTTCATGAGGAGATTCATCAAAACCCGTCTGGGTTGCTTTTAAGACTTCCAACATTTGCATTTTTTAATAGTTCTGGGCTGCAGGTAAATGATCCATGAAAGAGGATGTCAAGCACGTCCTTTTTCTGCAAAATCTACAGAAAATCCTTGTGAGGTTCCTCTGCAAAGGGCAAACCTGGGAGTTCCTGCCTCTGGAACCTCTCCAGGAGCATCCAGGGGTTCTGCACCTCACAGGAGACTTTGCCACACATGAGGAACTCTCTGTGCACCACAGAAATGTCTGTGAAGGGCACATGAAATACATTTTACACTAAATGGTTTGTTAAAACCACCCAGAGTGGTTTCTTGCAGGGTTCTGGGCTGTGTTTGTGAAGTCAGAAGCAGATTCACCCCACAGCTGCAATCAGGCAGTTCCTGGCAGTTTATTTGTGTCCATCCCTGCTCCTGGCAGGGGCTGCAAGGACCATCCCTGCATCCAGTGCAGTCTGCAAATGAAACCCAAGGGTTGGTGCTGCCTGGAGGCACAGCCGTGAATCTCCTGGGGCTGGGGTCTGGTGGGACCCCACAAACCTCACCCAGGGGGAGTTTCTAAGTGTGTGTGAAAGGGACAGAAGGGAAGGGCAGGTTGTGCTCTGTCCCAGCTCTGTCCCATCTCTGTCCCATCTCTGTCCCATCCCTTTCCCAGTCCTGTCCCAGCTCTGTCCCTGCCCTGTCCCATCCCTTTCCCAGCTCTGTCCCATCTCTGTCCCATCCCTGTCCCAGCTCTGTCTCAGCTCTGTCCCTGCCCTGTCCCATCCCTTTCCAATCCCTTTCCCAGCCCTGTCCCATCCCTGTCCCATCTCTGTCCCATTTCTGTCCCATCCCTTTCCCAGCCCTGTCCCATTTCTGTCCCATCCCTTTCCCAGCCCTGTCCAAGCCCTGTCTCATCCCTGTTCCATCCCTTTCCCATCCCTGTCCCATCCCTGTCCCGTCCCTTTCCAATCCCTTTCCCAGACCTGTCCCATCCCTGTCCTGTCTCTGTCCCATTTCTGTCCCATTCCTTTCCAATCCCTGTCCCAGCCCTGTCCCAGCTCTATCCCAGCTCTATCCCATCCCTTTCCCAGCTCTGTCCCATCCCTTTCCCATCCCTGTCCCATCCCTGTCCCAGCTCTATCCCAGCTCTATCCCAGCCCTTTCCCATCCCTTTCCCAGCTCTGTCCCATCCCTTTCCCATCCCTGTCCCAGCTCTATCCCAGCTCTGTCCCAGCCCTGTCCCATGAAGGAAGAGCTGCAAACCCACAGAGGATGGGTTTAGGTTGGAGTTCTGAGCTCCAGCCTGGCCTGGTGGGAGCTCTCCGGAGTCCTTTGCAAGCCAGGCCGTTCTGTGCAGCAATTTATGAGTTCATTTCTGTTCCATTCATTTCCAGCAGCAGGTCAGAGCCCCCGGGATGAACTCCAGAGTCCAAAGGGCTCCTTCACCCTGGCCAATTGCTCTGTGTTGTTACCCAGGTCCATTTACAGCAGACCCAGGTCCATTTACAGCAGACCCAGGTCCATTTACAGCAGACCCAGCTGTAGAAATCGGGGCCTGCAGAGCACGACCCAGAAATTCAGTTACAAACCCATTCATTCCTGTGATCCCTCTCATGAGCTGCCTCATTTGAGGGGGCAGCACCGGCCTTGCACTCCCCGTTATCCCTCCAAAAAAGCTCAAATTTGGAGGAAAAGCAGAGCTGCCACCCCAGCTGGGAATGGGGATGGTGAGGGCAGGGATTGCACAGGGAGAGCAGAGACCTGAACCCAGCACACCCAAAAATCCTAAATTATTTCACTAGAAACTCGCTTCCCTCCTTCTCCACACACATCCAGCAAGGCTCAGTAATCCCTAGCAGAGACTATAACACAAAATTAATTAGCTGTTTAATTAGTTATCGTTTTAGGAGTGAAATCCCTGCACAGTGGCACACGAACACACAGATTTCACTGTGCCAGAGCCAGCTCAGCCCACACCCCCGAGCCACAGCTGCTGCCAGAGTTAAACAGGACTAGCCCAGAGCGCCTCCAAGGGGGTTTCTCCCATTGGAACCTCACCCTGGAGCACCCATCCCACAATTCAGTCAGGGAAATGCCACCCAGGCAGTGACAGTGACAAGGAAATTCTGATGGGAAAAGGGAATAATGCAAAATAGGCTCATAAATAAGGAACAAAACGATTGAGAAGAGGTGGGAGAATCTCTGCTCTTCCAGAAATGCTGATGGAAAATGCAGGAGGACACTTGGACAACCCCTCCTCGCTGCAGTGAGTCCATAGCTCAGCCAAACAAATGATGCTCTGATCATTTTTTGGCATTTTCATATTTGCAAACTTGGATAAAATGTAGAAATATATTGATATATGAGCAATTCCAGCAGCAGTGATTCACAGCTTCTGAAATGCAGGACAAAATCCCATTGCTGTGTGGAAGGGAGAACTCCTTCCTTTTCCCTTCCAGGGACAGGCAGGATCATGACACGGAGAGGAGGCAGTTTCCAAAATACCAAAAACTGGAGAATGCAGCACAAATGTCTGTGAGAGCAGCTCAGTCATGGCCTAAACACAGAACCAAGGACAAGAATCCCTCAGGAAGTGCCAGTCCCAGCTGGGGATTCCTCAGGAATTCCACACAGCAATCCAAACACAGAACCAGCTCCAACTGCACAGCCCAAGGACAAGAATCCCTCAGGAAGTGCCAGTCCCAGCTGGGAATTCCTCAGGAATTCCACACAGCAATCCACAGGTTCTCCACTACTTCTGACTTTTACAACTCTCCACCTTATTTATTCTCTGCTTGAAAAGCTCTCTCAACAAATCAGTTTTCTCCAATCCACTCCGTGCTTCAATTTTCCTCCCCAAAAAGTTCTGGAATTCCTCAACTTTCGCTCCCACAAGAGCAGTTCATTTCCAGACTGAGACCTTTGAATCCCTGCAGGAAAATGCCAATTTTCAGGCTGCCCTGGAGCCCTTTCTTGCAGCAGTTTCAGGTGTCAAATTGGTTAAAAATAACAAGCAGGGTGTGCAAAGGACTGGTTAAATAAATGCATGGAACACAGGACACTGAGGCTCTCAGGGTGATTCAGCTGATGGAGAGAACTTCCAGTTTGTGCAGGAATCACCACATAAAGCACAGAAAGTCACTAAAATGCCCACATTCCTGTCTTTGAGCACATGGCCTGTCTTCCTCCAAGAATTTTTTTATTCAGGCTGTATATATGTAAAAATAACTGATTTTTTTATTTTCAGAAACAGATTTATTTTATTTTTCCCACATTCCTGTCTTTGAGCACATGGCCTGTCTTCCTCCAAGAATTTTTTTATTCAGGCTGTATATATGTAAAAATAACTGATTTTTTTATTTTCAGAAACAGATTTATTTTATTTTTCCTAGAAGTTGATGCCCTCCAGGCAGGACTCGAGTGCAGCCTCTCAGCCCTGAGAGTGCCCATCGGACACACAGATATTTCCATGATTTCCTTGCCTGTTCACACTTGGCTGGATCAATAAGCAATTTCCCCCACGTGTGGGATATCCAGGAGCTGTGACAGGCACAGATGGTTTATTCCAGCTGCAATTCACTTCAGCACCTCCCAACACAAAATCACAACAGGAGGAATAAACAGAAGGAATTCTCTGCATTGGCCAAAAAAAATGGTCTTTGCTTAATTCCTCTTGTGCACCAAGACAGCCACCAGTAACACCAGTAAGAGGCAGGTTAGAGATGAGGGGGGCCAGAATTCCATGCAGGGAATTCCATGCAGGGAATTCCACTCGTGATCCCCTTGCCATGGAATGTGCTTCCTTCCTGCTCAGCCCTCTGCCAGCTGACCCAGCCAGAGGAGGGAAATATCACTTCAAAGTGCCTTTGGGAAGGATAAAAATGGACAGCACCAGAGGAGCAGCCTTTCTAAGGATCCCTCCTGTAAAGAAACCTGGCAAGTTCAAGGACCTTCCCTGAAGAAATCAGCTGAGGTTCAGAGGGAGGGAAAAAACCCCTGCCAATGGAACAGGGGGAGCAAGGATAGAAAAGCTTCAGATAAAGCATCAAATGGATGAAGGAATGAAAATAAATGAAATAAAAAGATGAGAATTGCCTCTTGGCAGGGAGACAGGTGGCACGGAGAGCTCTGTTTGATATTCCTGCCACTGTCTGATTCCAAGCTGAGGATGAAACAGTCCCAAGCAAAGGCTTTCCAAAGGAAACAAAGCAATCCTTACATCCACAGAATCAGCAGTCAGCACAGGCAGAGGGGAGAGACAAAATGCCCACCTGAAAGGAGGGAAATAGTGCAGAGCTCTGACACAAAGGCAGAGCCGGTGCCCAGGGACACCTTGCCAGGGGCAGGGCTCCCCCTGGGATCCCAGGGGATCAACAGCCATTCAGGGAAGGAAAACAGAGAGGAAAGAGGATTTGGTTTTGCTATTTCTCTTTTTGGAAGGTTTGAAAAGCCTCTGGAATTCACAGGACAAGGGGGGGGTGTTATCTGGGAGCAGCACATCCTTCCTGCCACAACCCCTGGATCTCCTCTGGAGCTCACTGGGGAATTTGGGAATAATTCCTCCACCTGCATCGTTTCTGCCACTGAAGGAAACACCAGAGGGTTTGCTGGACAGGGGTGATGGGATTGCAGTGGCTCCAGGCTCTGCCATTCCCACATCTTTCCGTGGCTCCAGGCTCTGCCATTCCCTCATCTTGCAGTGGCTCCAGGTTCTGCCATCCCCACATCTTGCAGTGGCTCCAGGTTCTGCCATCCCCACATCTTTCAGTGGCTCCAGG
>JACBWW010001287.1:0-14373 GCA_020086605.1 Lanius collurio
CTGAGGCAGTGGGGCGGCAACTGGGAGGGACGGGATGGGCCTTGGTGTGTCCTGGAGAGGCTGGGAAAGAATTGGGAGGAGGTTTCAGGGGGTCCTGGGTGGGCTGGGGCCAACTAGGAGTGTGCTTGGAGGGTCTTGGGGTGTCTGTGAGAGGATTTTGGGGGTCGTGACCACTGCGGACCCCCCAGAGATGCCTCCGGACACCGCCTGCAGCAAGATGCTGACCGGGATCGGGGGCTTCGTGTTTGGCTTCGTCTTCCTGGCGCTGGGGCTCGGCTCCTACCGGCACAAGAAGGTCGGGAAAGGGGGTCCGGGGGTCGTGTCTCCCCTCCCCTGGAGCTGTGTGCTCTCCCGGGGCCCCCCAGCCCGGTGTCATCCCCTTTGCTCTGCCCACAGAGCTCCTGAGCCGCCGGCGGCCGCAGCCCCTCCCCGCGGCCTCGGGCCCGGCCGGGACTCCCCGCTCCATCCCCGCGCTGATTTTGGGGAAGGTCGTGTGTCCCTCCCAGTCCCGCTGTCACTCTGCCCCCACCCGGCTGCTCCCAGTGTTCCCAATAAAGCTTCCCACTTAGGATCGGTCTCTTTTATTGGGGGGCGGTGGGGAGGTACTTTGGGCGGTCGAACCCCAAATATATTTATGTGTACCTGGGAGAGTTTCACTGCGGGGGGGGATATTTAGATCCTGCAGGACTCCAAAGCTGAGCCGCAAATGCTCCCTCGGGGGATATTTTGGGGTCTCCGTGCCAGTGTGGAGGTGGGAGAGGGACATCGGTCTTGGAGACCCCCAGGAGAGCGGTGGAGGGGAGAGCCGGGAGCCACGGGGTGTGGTGAGGGGAGAGGGCGATCCCAGAGCTGGGGGGCCCCCGGCAGCCTGGAGAGGGGGGAGCCTGGATAAGGGGGAACCCCTGGGATCCCTGGATACCTGGAGAGTCAGGAAAGAAGGGAGTCCCAAAAGCACCCAGATCATCCCTAAGCAGGATCTTGGATTGGGGGATCCCCATCAGCCCAGGGAGAGGCAGCCCTCAGAACCCCTATGTGGAGAGATCAGAGAGGGGGGAACTTCCAGGAGGGTTGTTTGGGCTGAATCATTGTGCTTTGGGGTTCTTATGGACACAAAACCCTCAGAGAGTTCCAGAGATGGACCTGGGCAGGAAGAACCCCCAGCCCAAGGCCCTCATCCCTTGTTTTTCCCCCCAAACCAGGATTTGTCATTGCCAAGGCCGGATGGAGGAGGAGGAAAAGCCCCGGAGATGCCGCCCGAGGAGGGGCTGCAAACGCAGCCCCCAGAGATCCAAGGAGGAAAGAGCCCCCCTGTGCCGGGAAGGCGGCCGGAGATCCAGGCAGAGCTGGGAGCTGGGGGAGAAGCCTCAGGGTGGGGAGAAGCCCCACAAGTGCTTGGAATGTGAGATGGGCTTCAGATGGAAATCCCGGCTGAGGGCACACCAGAGGATCCACACTGGGGAGAGGCCCTATGGGTGTGGGGAATGTGGGAAGAGCTTCAGCCAGAGCTCCGCCCTATGGAGACACCAGCGCACCCACACTGGGGAGAGGCCCTACGAGTGTTCTGAGTGTGGGAAGAGGTTTGGGACCAGCTCCCATCTCCTCCTGCACCAGCGCATTCACACGGAAGAGAGGCCCTTCCGCTGCCCCGACTGCCGGAAGGGCTTCAAGCAAAACTCCACCCTCATCAGGCACCGGAGCGTCCACACCGGGGAGAGGCCCTACGAGTGTCCCCAGTGTGGGAAGAGCTTCTCACAGAGCTCTACTTTGACCCGACACCAACGGAGGCACCACTAAGGGAAGCCCTGGGAGTGCCTCGAGTGCAGGAAGAGCTTCGTGCGCTGCTCCAGCTCCATCCACTGTGGGAGGATCGGTGTTGGATGATCCCCAGTGACCCCCGTTGGGCAGAGCCCTGGGGACCCCCGTTCTGGGTGATCCCCACTGGGTGGGGGGAAGGTGTTGGAGAGATTTCTTTGCCTTCTGTTGTGGTTTGACACAACTGAGCGCCAAGCATCTAAAATATCAATTATTTTATAAGGAAAAACAAAATAAGAAAATATTGAGGGAAACTAGACAGCTGCGAGGCAAAAACCAGGTTCACACTTAAACACTTGCAGTGCCAAGCGAAAAAAAAGTTTATTACTAACAGAATTAAAAGTTAAAAGATATAACAAGAAATTAAAACACATACACACACTCCCCCCTGCTCCCTTCTTCTCAGCACTTTAGTCTTCTTTTCTAACTAGCACAAAAGACATCACAACATAGGATTCTAGTCAGTGTTACAGTTCTAAAAAAAGTCCCTCTTTCTTATGCTTAAGGAAAAAAGGGTTTCTTCTTCTTGCTTCACATGGTTTCTCAAGCTGCCCCCAACAACAGACCCGCCCAGAAAGAAACAATCTGCTGTGGTGCAATACATCTCTCCTCTGGAAAAATCAGTTTTTTCACACTGCCACACATGGGCCATCGCATGGGGTTATCAACCTTTTTAAAGATGGGTCACTTTGGCCTGAACACAAAGGTTTTTTCTGCTACAAATCCTTAAAAGCCTCTCAGTGCTTCTATATATATATCTTGGCATAGGCACTCTCTCTTCACAAACTTCACGGGCCACACATAAGTCTTTCATCCCCCCATGTACTTCAGATGGATCAAAGAGACAAACAGTTTGAGATATTACAGTTTCTTACCACCGCATGCAAGAGGTATTTTAAGCTCTGCGCGAGGAACGCGGCACCGCCCCTTTTTCTCCGCCGCCATTTCAGCCCCATCTCACATGGCTCACTCTCTCTGACTCTGACACCTTTATGTTGAAAAAAATGGTCTTCTTTAAGCTTTATAGTGAAGAAAAACCTCGCTCTTTTTGTGCTGCTGGCTGCATGGTGGTTCAGCTCAAAGTGTGCTGGCTGCAGAAAGGAGGCTCCCGCCGGCTCCATGTGGAGAACGGGGGGGAGGGGGGAGATGAAAGAACCTGACGGTCCCAAGAAGCCGCTCTGGAAAGATTCCAGCTGTCTGTCAGTCTATGGCTGGGTTTAGCAGTCCATGGCTGGGTTTCGCTGCCTGGGCTCTGGGATGGTGTTGGGGTTTGGGAGTTTTTGTTTTTATTTCCTCTCGAGGAATTTTCTCCCATACTGTGTTACCAGGTCAACAAATGACTGGGTACTCAGGAGAAACAAAGGAACTGGCCACAGAGGGGAGGGGCCCATCTGGGGCTACTGTCCTCACCTGGGGTGTGCTGAGCACTCGGGACTTGGTGTGGAGACGGGAGAGACTCTCTCGTCAGCACTGCGGGTTTTCCTGCCGTTTTTCCTCTCTGCTGGAAGAACCCCGGGATCCAGAGCCTGTCCTTTCCCTGCCTCGCTGGGAGCTCAGCTCAGATTCTGCTGCCTCAGCCTTCGCTGCTCTGCAGCCCTGCCCGTCCTGCCTGCCGAGACCTCCGGGGATTCCTACCACAGCTCCGCAGCTCGATACATCTCGCCTGCCACCTGGAAGTCGTGCTCCTACTGCGGCCCCAGCCTGCCTGGCCAGGAGAGCCCGGACAGACCCCAGGACCAGCTGCCCAGGGAGGTTTGTGAAGCCTTTCTCCCATCCCTTTTTCCCGAGATCTAATCCGCCATTGCTCCGTGCTCCCCGAGCTCGCTCCGGAGCGCCCCCTGCAGCCGCGGGGGAACCATCGCACCTGCCCTGCTCACCGGGAGCCGCCAGCGCCCCTGCCGGCTGTGACTGGAACTGCACCAAAGGGGAAAGGGCCTGACAGCCGAGAGAGGCTGCACTGGGTTTGTGCTTCTGTTTGCTGTCACCACTGTAGTTATTGTTGTTTGTTTGCCTGTTTATACATCTGTATTTTAGTAAAGAACTGCTATTCCTATTCCTTATATCTTTGCCTAAAAGCCCCTTAATTTCAAATTTATAATAATTCAGAGAGAAGGGGGTTGCATCCTTCACCTCAAGGGAGGCTCCTGTCTTCCTTAGCAGACATCTGTCTTTTCAAACCAAGACAGTTGTTGGCGCCCAATGTGGGGCTCGAGGGCATTAAGAAAAGGAATAACAGTTCCTGGGTAACCCAATTTTGTGTGCTGGATATAAGAACCTTGTTAGGCAGCACAATGTGGTCTGGTTTGCCCTGGTTCGGGTGTCATGTGGTCATGGCCATATTCTTCCCCTTTGCAGCTCCTTACCTAAACATGGGTCCTTGGACTAAGGCTACCATTACTGTTATCCAGTTAGTGCTGTGGGTCGATAAGGTGAGGAATTCCTGGATTTTTAACTTCCTCTGGAATGTGGGCACATGGATAAAGGGCTATCATACACTAAGTGAATGTTTTTGGGGTTATGTCAAAAATGGTACCTTTTGTGAGGAAATGACACCAGGGGAAGCTTTCTCTCAACCCCTCAACCAGTTCTTCAGGCCTACCCCACTAATTTTCGAAGGGTTTAGATTTCCCCTAGGTACTAGCCAAGTGTTGTTCATAGGTTTACTGTATCTGGTGCTGTTGGTAGTTCTACTCTATTTAGGACTCAAAGATTAAGTAAAATTGGCTTGGATAACTACCCAGGCACCTGCCCCGGAGCCTAAAAATGATGCCTCAGAACCTGATGTGGCCCCAGAGACTAGAGATTGTGCCACAGAGCCTGATGCTGCCTCAGAGCCCAACACAGCCCCAGAGACTAGAGATCCTGTCCCACAGCCTGATACTGCCCAACAGCCCACCTCAGAAATGGACCACCCAAAGTGGGTGGGGGTATTGGTGAAGGGAATGCAGGAGCTGTGTCAGGAGCTGTGTCAGGACATGTGTCAGGCGATGGGCCAGGTGCACACGGATATGTGTCAGGAGATGGGCCAGGTGCGCAAGGAAATTTGTCAGGAGATGAGCCAGATGCGGCAGGAGATGTGCCAGGTGCTGAGGGAATACACCTCCCCAGCTAGTGAAAAACCCTCTCCCTGCCCCAAAGAGGGTGAGTCCGAGGGTGCAGCAGAGGAACCCACGGATGTTACAACTGCCCAGGTTCCAGCTAAACCAGAAGGGCGGCCAGAAGGGCAGCCACAGCCAGCAGCAGTTGCCCCTGTGCAGAGGAGGAAATATAAAACCAAATCAGTAAGACCAGCTAATGATGATGGGGAACCAGGGCCCTCACAACCAGCAGGAGAGCCTGAACCTGAAATCATCACCGAGTCCCTGTCGTACGACAGTCTCCGTAACATGCGAAAAGACATTGTGCGGTGGGGACGTGAGCCTTATACAACCTGGCTGCTTCGGGTTTGGGACCTTATGGGCACAGGTGTGCAACTGGACAGTGGGGAGGCAAGGCATTTGGGTTCCTTGGCCCAAGACTCGGGTGTGGACCGGATATTTGTGAGGGATCCAGGGCCCATTTCTCTCTGGGAGCGGCTTTTAATGAGTGTGAGAGAAAGGTTCATTCACAGAGACAGAATGCAAGAGTACCATCATAAGATGCAGTGGAAGACACTCGAAGAAGGGATCCAGCAGCTAAGAGAGGTGGCAGTATTAGAGGTACTCTTTGGGAGGGATGTACAGCATGACAATGACCCCGATAGAGTCAAGTGCACAGGGCAGATGCTGTGGAACTTGGCTAAGCTAGGGCCGCAGCAATACACCACCTTCATTGCAACGATCAGTGCTGATGACAACCGAGAAACAGTGGGCTCTGTCGCCAACAAGCTGAGGAATTATGATAGTATGGTCAATGGCCCACTGAAAGCCCATGTGTCTGCTGTGGTTAAGGACCTCAAAGAGGAGATGAAAGAGATGAGGGAAGAGATGAGAGAGGAGATGAGGAAGATCAGTGTGGCACCAGTGCGAATCATAGGTCCCCAAGTCAGAGCCCGACATCCCCCAGCTAGAGAGAGAGGGTACACCACCCCCCGAGTTGAGCTGTGGTCTTTTCTCCGTGACCATGGGGAAGACATGAGAAGGTGGGATGGGAAACCCACGTCTGTCCTGGCAGCACGGGTGCGTGAACTCAAGGGGGGAGGCACTAATCGAGGGGGCTCTGTTAAGGCAAAAGTAGCCTCAGCCTCCCGTGACCAGACTGCCAGGTATTACAGAAGAGATGATGACATGTCAGACCCCTTTGAAGGCACCTCCACCATGTATGCCCAGGGACAGAATGATAACCAAGGCTAGAGGGGCCCTGCCTCTGGCCAGGAAGAGGCACGGGAGAACCGTGTTTTTTGGACGGTGTGGATCCGATGGCCTGGCACATCAGAGCCACAGAAATATGAAGCGTTGGTTGATACTGGTGCACAATGTACTCTAATGCCATCGAGATATGTGGGGGCAGAACCTGTGTCTATTGCTGGGGTGACTGGGGGATCACAGCAGCTGACCCTGTTAGAAGCCGAGGTGAGCCTGACTGGGAAAGAGTGGCAGAAACATCCAATTGTGACTGGCCCAGAGGCCCCGTGCATTTTGGGCATAGACTTCCTCCGGAATGGCTATTACAGAGACCCAAAAGGACTCAGATGGGCATTTGGGATTGCTGCTGTGGAGGCAGAGGGCATTGGGCAATTGAACACTCTGGCTGGACTATCAGAGAGTCCTTCTGCAGTTGGACTCCTGAGAGTGGAACAGCAACAAGTGCCAATTGCCACCTCGACAGTGCATCGCCGGCAGTACCGGACAAATCGAGATGCTGTGATCCCCATCCACAAGATGATCCGTGAGCTGGAGAGCCAAGGGGTGGTGAGCAAGACCCACTCACCCTTCAACAGCCCCATCTGGCCTGTGCGCAAGTCTGACAGGGAATGGAGACTGACCGTGGACTATCGTGCATTGAATGAAGTGACCCCAGCACTGAGCGCTGCTGTGCCGGACATGTTGGAGCTCCAGTACGAGCTGGAGTCCAAGGCAGCCAAGTGGTACGCCACCACTGACATTGCTAATGCATTCTTCTCCATTCCTTTGGCACCAGAGTGCAGGCCTCAGTTTGCCTTCACCTGGAGGGGCGTGCAGTACACCTGGAACCGACTGCCCCAGGGGTGGAAGCACAGTCCCACCATCTGCCATGGACTGATCCAGGCTGCACTGGAAAAGGGTGAGGCCCCAGAGCATCTGCAGTACATCGACGACATCATTGTGTGGGGGAACACAGCATCAGAAGTATTTGAAAAAGGAGAGAAAATCATCCAGATTCTCTTAGAAGCCGGTTTGGCCATCAAAAGGAGCAAAGTCAAGGGACCTGCCCGAGAGATCCAGTTCCTGGGAGTGAAGTGGCAAGATGGGCGGCGTCAGATTCCCACTGAGGTCATCAATAAAATCACTGCCATGTCTCCACCGACTAACAAGAAGGAGACACAAGCTTTCCTAGGCGCCATAGGCTTTTGGAGAATGCACATCCCTGAGTACAGCCAGATTGTGAGCCCTCTGTACCTGGTCACCCGCAAGAAGAACGATTTCCACTGGGGCCCTGAACAGCAGCAAGCCTTCGCCCAGATCAAGCAGGAAATCGCTCACGCGGTGGCCCTTGGCCCAGTCAGGACAGGACCCGAGGTGAAGAACGTGCTCTACTCTGCAGCCGGGAACAAGGGTCTGTCCTGGAGCCTTTGGCAGAAGGTGCCTGGGGAAACTCGAGGCCAAACACTGGGATTCTGGAGCCGAAGCTACAGAGGTTCTGAGGGCAACTACACTCCCACCGAGAAGGAAATCTTGGCTGCCTATGAAGGAGTCCAAGCTGCCTCAGAAGTCATCGGTACAGAGGCACAGCTCCTCCTGGCACCCCGACTACCAGTGCTGGGGTGGATGTTCAAGGGAAAGGTTCCCTCCACCCATCATGCCACCGATGCTACGTGGAGCAAATGGATAGCCCTCATTACACAGCGTGCCCAAATTGGAAACCCAAATCGCCCTGGGATCTTGGAAATAATTACAAACTGGCCGGAAGGTGAGACCTTTGGACTATCAGAAGAAGAAGAAGAAGAGCAAGTGACCCGTGCTGAAGAAGCCCCACCATATAATGAGCTACCGGAGAGTGAAAGACAATATGCCCTTTTCACTGATGGTTCCTGCCGGATTGTGGGTGCTAGCTGGAAATGGAAAGCTGCTGTATGGAGCCCCACACGCCAAGTTGCACAAGCTACCGAAGGAGAAGGTGGATCGAGCCAGCTGGCTGAACTCAAAGCTGTCCAACTAGCTCTGGACATTGCTGAAAGAGAGAAGTGGCCAAGGCTCTACCTCTATACTGATTCATGGATGGTAGCCAATGGTCTGTGGGGTTGGCTGGAAAGGTGGAAGAAGGCCAACTGGCAGCGTAGAGGAAAACCAATCTGGGCTGCTGATGACTGGAAAGACATTGCCACTCGGGTGAAGAATCTACCTGTGAAAGTCCGCCGTGTAGATGCCCATGTCCCCAAGAGTCAGGCTAATGAGGAACATGGTAACAACCAACAAATAGACCAGGCTGCAAAAATAGAAGTGTCCCAGATAGACTTGGACTGGCAACATAAGGGAGAGTTGTTCCTAGCTCGATGGGCTCATGATGCCTCAGGCCATCAGGGCAGAGATGCCACCTATAAGTGGGCACGAGACCGAGGGGTGGATCTAACCATGGACAGTATCTCCCAGGTGATCCATGAATGTGAGACATGTGCTGCCATCAAACAGGCCAAGCGGGTGAAGCCCCTGTGGTATGGTGGACGATGGTCCAAATACAAGTATGGGGAGGCCTGGCAGATTGATTACATCACACTGCCTCAGACCCGCCAAGGCAAGCGCTGTGTGCTCACCATGGTAGAAGCCACCACTGGGTGGCTGGAGACCTACCCTGTGCCTCATGCCACAGCCCGGAACACCATCCTAGGTCTGGAAAAGCAAGTCCTTTGGAGGCATGGTACTCCCGAGAGAATTGAATCTGACAACGGGACTCACTTCAAGAACAGCCTTATCAACACCTGGGCTAGAGAACATGGCATTGAGTGGGTGTACCATATCCCTTACCATGCACCAGCTGCAGGCAAAGTAGAACGGTGCAATGGACTGCTGAAAACCACCTTGAAAGCACTGGGTGGGGGGACTTTCAAAAACTGGGAGATGCATTTAGCAAAGGCCACCTGGTTAGTTAACACCCGAGGTTCCACCAACCGAGCAGGCCCTGCCCAATCTGAACCCCTACAAACAACAGATGGGGATAAGGTTCCAGTAGTACACATGAGAGGTATGCTTGGAAAAACTGTTTGGGTTAATTCTGCCTCGAGCAAAGACAAACCCATCCGTGGGGTTGTCTTCGCTCAGGGACCAGGTTGCACCTGGTGGGTGATGCAGAAAGATGGAGAGACCCGATGCATACCTCAAGGGGACCTTGTTGTGGGGTAACTACTCATGGTACTGCACTTGTACCAGTGTCTGTATGTATATATGTATATATGTATATAATTCAAGCGATGCACATGTGTGCATTTAGTTAAAAGAGTTATGTTTGATGTAACATGTTAGTATGGGAAAAATTCGGGGTGGATAATGTTGGGGGGTGGGAATTCCCTTTCTTTTTTCCTTGAGGAATTTTCTCCCATACTATGTTACCAGGTCAACAAATGGCTGGGTACTTAGGGAAACAAAAGAACTGGCCACGGAAGGGAGGAGCCCATCTGGGGCTGCTGTCCTCACCTGGGTGTGTGCTGGGCACTCGGAGACTTGGTGTGGGGACGGGAGAGACTCTCTCGT
The DNA here is from genome assembly GCA_020086605.1 of Lanius collurio. NCBI lineage: Eukaryota > Metazoa > Chordata > Aves > Passeriformes > Laniidae > Lanius > Lanius collurio. The sequence continues at coordinate 9,675 of JACBWW010001287.1, forward strand.
CAGCACTGCGGGTTTTCCTGCCGTTTTTTCCTCTCTGCTGGAAGAACCCCGGGATCCAGAGCCTGTCCTTCCCTGCCTCGCTGGGAGCTCAGCTCAGATTCGGCTGCCTCAGCCTTCGCTGCTCTGCAGCCCTGCCCGTCCTGCCTGCCGAGACCTCCGGGGATTTCCTACCACAGCTCCGCAGCTCGATACATCTCGCCTGCCACCCGGAAGTTGTGCTCCTACTGCTGCTCCAGCCTGCCTGGACAGGAGAGCCCAGACAGACCCCAGGATCAGCTGCCCAGGGAGGTTTGTGAAGCCTTTCTTCCATCCCTTCCCGGGATCTAATCCGCCATTACTGCGTGCTCTCCGAGCTCGCTCCGGAGCGCCCCCTGCAGCCGCGGGAGAACCATTGCACCTGCCCTGCTCACCGGGAGCCGCCAGCGCCCCTGCCGGCTGTGACTGGAACTGCACCAAAGGGGAAAGGGCCTGACAGCCGAGAGAGGCTGCACTGGGTTTGTGGTTCTGTTTGTTGTCACCACTATAGTTATTGTTGTTTGTTTGCCTGTTTATATATCTGTATTTTAGTAAAGAACTGTTATTCCTATTCCTTATATCTTTGCCTGAAAGCCCCTTAATTTCAAATTTATAATAATTCAGAGAGAAGGGGGTTGCATCCTTCACCTCAAGGGAGGCTCCTGTCTTCCTTACCAGACATCTGTCTTTTCAAACCAAGACACCCCCCCCGCGGAGTCCGAGACGGGTGAGCCCAGCTCCTCCGGCATCAGGGGAAATATGGTAGAAATACCACACTGTAGTCACCGAACTAGACTCAATCAAAGGCGGACGCAGATCCAAAGGTGTTCCGCCGCCTCCGAGCACCGGGAAGGCGCCAACAGAGGGCGACCCCTTCCCGGGCCCGCCACCCCCACAAGGGGTGGAGTCCTTCTCCAGTTCACCGTCCGAGACGGAAGGCGCTCCCGATGAGCCCCGAGAGCTACCGAAGGTAGACCCCTGCCAAGCCGCATCCAACACTTTCCACCGCAGCAGCAACGGCCCTATATCCATATAGCCATCATTAAGCAGGGCGTCCCTAAGGCAGCCCCCGACGAGGGACCAGGCTTCCCTGGAAAGCGCCTTGGCGGGGTCTGAAAAGAACCCCCACTGCCGCGCCCACCAGAACAGCTGTTCAAACTCGCCCCAGGAGACGCCTATGTGTTGCCGGTCTAAGAGGCCCCTCCAGAGGCCCAAGATCACAGATTCCCCCATGAGACTCAAAAAAAAGGCCTCTCAGCAGAGACACGGTGCGGAAAGCACCGAACGGAGGCTGGGGGGGGCACAAATGCCACGAACTCACCTAGAGCTGCAATACACTCGGCGGTCACCAGATGTCGCTGTAGGACACGAGAGCAAGACGCGTGTTCACACAGCTGAGGTGAGCAAAAGAGAAAGTTTATTTTCTGACTCCACTATTTATAGTTTTACAAAAGAGACAGAGGATTGGAGAGTGGAAGAGCCACCTCTCCAATGACACTGGACAGATTACCAATCCATCATGCTTTCTCCACCTCTATGAAGGAATGCAAAACAACTGAGTGTTTACAGAACAAAGCGTGGGAAAGCGTGTAACTAGAATGTAAACATCAGAAGGCTAAAAGATTTCTAAAAACAGGGCGACATATCTGCGTGCTCCAAATATAATCTAACATTTGCTTGACTGGCTCACTCGTTACTCCAAATTGACTAACTGTAGCTCTTAGCTGTGATAACAACTTCCAGTCCAGTGCAGTAATTGTGGCGTTAATGCCCCCTCCTAGTGCCGGCTGGTGTATGACAGGGCACACAAGATCAGCTGCCGCCTCCAAGGCTTGTTTGTCTCCCCGTTCCATTCCGTCTCTAGCTATGGCAGCCCACGCCTCTCGGCGCTCCCTTGCCAGTGTCTCCGCCAGGTCAGATTCTGCCCTAGGGCTCGGCTCACTGACCAATGGATTTCTGCCAGATCCCTGCACTTCCTGCTCAGTGGGGATCGGGGGGGCAGTGGGCTCGCTGCTAGGATGAGATACAGGAGAGGCTGGTGGTTCGCAGCCTGATCCCGCCCCCGTGTCTGTTGGGGTTGGCTGAAGAGGAGGCAGAAACACCGTAGAAACACTGGGTGGAAGTGGGATATTTTGAAACCAATCTTTGTCATAAGATTTATTCTTTTCCTGTGCAGCATTTGCTTGTTCTGCTGCCTTCTTTTTCAGCTGGTGTTGTAGCAGTTGATTATGTACTACTTTCCATAATTTCCCCATCTTTTTGGCTGTCTTATCCTCTTCTAAAACTGCCTCCCACAATTTATCTCCAAACTTACGCCACTCTGAGAGTTCATGCACAGTGTGAGGATTCGTGAAGAACCCTTTAGCGTATCCATATGCTGACAACCCAGGCAATTCCTTTTGTAAGTCAATTCCCTTGACTTGCCTTCTCTGCAAAAATGCAGTAAATAAATCATATGCTGCTTGCCTCTCCATACCTGTTTCGTCAGTGCTGTTGCAGCTCTCCAAGGTCTCAGCAGCACGTATCGGCCAGGCCCGCCTGTGCGGTCACCGGGGGCTCGGCGCAACTCCTTGGTGCGCTTATCGCCGTCCTTGCTGCAGTAGGACCCGAACTCCTCGTCGATCCGTCGTGGTGCCGGACTGTTATCACGCCGGGGTCACCATTTGTTGGAAAACGACGGGAGACAAGCTCATCCGACGATGATCAACAAGTCTCGGCTTTATTGAAATCAGCAAGTACATTTATAGCAAAGTTAATAAGGCCCATGCATATTGCAAAAATAAAGCTCCTTATTGGTCCATATACCAAAGGCCAGTTCTTCTATCGTGTGCACACTTGTCGTCAATCTTCTTCTTTGTTTTGCTTACTTTATCAGGCTTCACATCCTATTGTTATCTATTCCTAGCTTGCAGGGACATGCTGACCTTCCTAACTGAAAACTTACAGTACAAGCTTTATACTGCAACTAATTGCACAGCATCTCTCTGACCCTTCTCAATAAGACAGTCTTCCACAAAATGTTCCACACTTGGCCCCCCCAGGATTCCCCATAATCCCTCCCCAATGCCCCCCAATAAACAGGACCGATCCAAACTGGGAAGCTTTATTGGGAACACTGGGAGCAGCTGGGTGGGGGCAGAGTGACAGCGGGGCTGGGGCGGACACACGACACCCCCAAAATCAGCCTGAGGACAGAATGGGGCGTCCGGGCCGGGCCCGAGGCCACGGGGAGGGGCTGCAACCGCCAGCAGCTCAGGAGCTCTGTGGGCAGAGCAAAGGGGGTGACACCGGGCTGGGGAGCCCCGGGGGAGCACACAGCTCTGGGGGAGGGGAGACACGACCCCCGGAACACCCCCCTGACCTTCTTGTGCCGGTAGGAGCCGAGCTTCAGCGCGAGGAACACGAACCAAACACAAAGCGCCCGATCCCCGTCAGCATCTTGCTGCGGGTGGCGTCTGGAGGAAGCTCTGGGGGGTCCGCAGGGGTCATGACCCCCAAAATCCTCTCATAGACACCACAAGACCCTCCAAGCACGCTCCAAGTTGCCCCCAGCCCACCCAGGACCCCCTGAAATCTCTTCCCAATTCCTTCCCAGCCTCTCCAGGACCCACCAAAGCCCATCTCGTCTCTCCCAGTTGCCGCCCAACTGCCTCAGGACACCCAGACCCCTTCCAGTCCCTTCCCAGCCCTACCAGGACTCACCAAGACCCCTCCCAGTCTCTTCCCAGCACAATCAACTTCATTCCAACCCCCCATTTCCCAGCCCCGAACTCCTTACAGCCCCTTCAGGGTCACTCAAACCCCTCCCAGTTACATCCAGCAACTCCCAACTCCTTCCAGTGTCCACCAGCACCCCAAAACCCCATCTCACCCTCCCCAACATCCTTCACTCTCCCTCCCAGTCCCCCCAGTGCCTCCCCCTCTCCCCTGGGCGCTGTGGGGGCTGGGCCGTACCCCAGTGCCGGCTCAGAGGCTGCTCCAGGCTGACGTGCTCCACCGGGCAGCTGGAGCTGACCCCGCCCCGGGGGAGTTTCCAGCAGCACCAGGAGCTGGTGGCTCCAGTCCCCGTTGGGGACAATGTCGGTGGCCACCACGTGCCCCGAGAGCTCCTGCTGGCCCTGGAACCACCTGAGCTGCACCCGCACAGGGTAGAAATCCATCACGGAGCAGAGCAGGCGGCAGGGGCCGGGCAGGGAGCTCGAGGCACCAGAGAACTGGGCACGCTGGGGGGCACTGGGAGAGAGCAGCAAGGTTTTGTGTGGCTTTGAGAGGGACTGGGAATGGACTGAGAGGGACTGCGGGGGCACTGAGAGACGGGGGAGTGGATTGGGGGCCACAGAGAGGGCACTGGGAGAGAGGGTGGAGGTCTGAGAGGGGACAGAGAAGGGCTGGCATTGGACAGGGAATGGACTGAGAGGGATTAGGAGGAATTGAGAGGGACTGTGGGGACACTGTGAGGGACTGGATTTGCACTGGAACGGAGTGTGGGGGTCCTGGGAAGGCCTGAGTTGGCACTGAGAGGGATTGTGGTGGCACTGGGAAAGATTGGGAATGGACTGGCAGGGATTGGGGTGGCTTCAAGGAGAGGGGAGTTTGGTGGGGGACACCGGGAGACAGAGTGGAGAACAGGGGCTGGGAGTGGACTGGGAATAGACTGAGTGGGACTGGGAAGGATTGAAAGACT
>JACBWW010001288.1:0-14362 GCA_020086605.1 Lanius collurio
GTTGGACATTGGGGCTGGGAGCAGCCTGGCACAGTGGGAGGTGTCCCCTTGTTGGTGGAATGAGATGAGCTTTAAGGTCCCTTCCAACCCAAACCCTGCTGTGATTCTACATCAAAACTATTTTCACTTCTCTTTGAAGAATATGTAGCAATTGCTGACAGTTCAAAGGAAAAGATCAGTGTGGTCCCTTGGCACAGTGGCTTGAACAAGGAATGTGGTTTGGAGCCCCTTACTTGTGACAGAAGTACCTGTGACAGCAGCCACAAGGACACTGAACAGTTCCTAGTACTTTTGATTATTAAAACTGTGGCATTTTTATGCTAACGTGTGAATAGCTGTGAATGCAGAACCATTTTAACTGTGGGGGAACCTTAACACAGCTCTTAAATGGGCACTGAAGTTCCTACCAGGCATATGTGGGGCCTCATCTGTGCCACTTAATTGCTGCAAAGACTTAGGAGGGCCCCAAAACCCACATGCATTATAAAGTAGAAGATTTTTTTTTTTTTCCCTCTCAACATCTTCACTTGTGGGAGGGTCCTGAAGGGGCCATGTGACTTGCACTAATTTTTGCTAATGAACCAGAGGCTATAGATGCTGTACAAATATAATAGAAATGCTAACCTGGAAAGGCTAACAGTATAAAATTTGTATTTTGTTTTATTTTATGTTGCTGACAGTTATTTCTTTTATGAGAGTTCCAGATTGCTCCCAAGCAAAGATACATTGCAATAATACACAAATACATTGTATTGTTAGGAAGTGGCTCATTATAACCTCATCTTATCATATAAACCACCAGCTCAGGGATGCATTAAAGCACTTAGAATGTGCCTTATGGGCCTGCACAAGAAACAGATTAATGCTTGTGAAATCATATTTTAATTTTTAAATATTCTTTCAAGATGAAAGGAATCCTCTTAGTGCCATGGGTAAGCAATATTTTAAATCTGTGTGATTGTAATGTGGTTATTAATTTAATGTATTATTCTCATACAAAAACACATATTACCCTGGGTCTGGTTTAAAGTGACAATATTGTAGGACTTGAGTGTTCCTTTTCTTAGCAAATACAGCAACACAGTCAATCAAAGCCAGGCAATTAGTTTGGTTTAATTTTACACATTAATATACATCTTGATGCACTGGAAAGCACTTAATTGTTCTTGATATAGTTGTACTTCATATGATGTGGCCAAATGTAAAAAACTTTATATACTGGGGGAAAAAAGAAAGATAAGCATGAAACCTTTGAGGTCACGTGATGTTGCTATACAATAATCCCTCTCCACTCTGTGAAAACAAAAGGAGACTCCTGAAATACATTATGATAGTTAGAAATGAAATTAAAAATTTAAATAAGCAGTAGGTTCTTCTAAATTTCTATCTGCAGAATTATGACTTCTGATTTAGAATACAGTATACCAGGCACTAAAGCTAGAAATTCAGTATTTCTGCTGCAGATGGACAATTAATGTCTCCATTTATTGCAAAGAATAAAGGTGATGCCATGATGATTTTTTTACCTTTTCTTTTATAACCCTTTTCTATATAATTTTGTATCTTTTTATTGTTTTTGTATTGTTAGTGGGTTTTGCCTACATTTTTAGACTTATTTGTCAAGCTGGGAGAATTAACATCTTAGAAGCTTTGTAGTTAGGGCTCAGTGTGCCCCAGAGCCCAAGGTCCTCTCCAGAACACAGTCTGTAAACTGAGATAGAACCCTCCAGGGAAGGGTCCTTGGGGAGGGGCTCACTTGAGCCTCTCATTGGGGAATTTTTGATAGATCTGCTAATTAGTAACACCTATAATGTTATATCCAATCGACTGTGTGGGGGATTGTGGTGTGCATTTGGGTCTGTTCTACCTGACTGGGGTGCGCTTAAGGATCCTTAAAATAAATCTGAGGTAAAACCTTTTTTTTTCCCCTTCTAACCATCTTTGACTCTTGAATTAAGACCAGGAAAAGGCATAAATGACAAGGTAAAAAAAAATTAAAATAACAGCAACAAAAAAAAAAAAAAAAAAGCCACCATAAAGCAAAACAAGAAACCCAATCTTGCAGGAACATTTAAATGGTTTGCAAAGGGTTCAGAGGAAAAAAAAGCAGCTGAACTTCAAAGTTTTGTGAGAATTGCAGCTGTTGTCAGCTAAGCAGCATTTTGCAAGTTACCCATGGAAGGGCATGGCCTCAGTTGTCTACAGCTGTAGGAAAAAATATAATGGTAGAGAAAATAATATTGAATCCAGAATTAACCTTGGCAGTTAATCCCAGGAATATAAGAATCTGAGTTCCTTGATTGTGTGTTGCTGATCCTGACCAGGGTCTTGTTGATCCTGTTTTGTCCTTCTGTTGAATTTCAGTTTAACTGCAGTTAAAGTCAACAATCAGTCTTGTAAAGAAGCTGCTGAAATTGAAATAGATATAAGTGATACTTAAACATAATAAAAATTCTCTGTTCCTTCTTCTTATTGTCAGATGGCACTCATGAGGGAAATGTTTACTGTACAAACAGCAACTTGTTTACCAATATTTTATAGTTGAACCCCTAAGAGCAAAAATAAATACTGCTGGTATTCTGAGGAAGTTCCATAGTCACAAATTCCTGCTGAATAAGAGAGAGGTTTTCTTTCTTTCTTTTTCCTTTTTTTTTCCTTTTTCCCCTGAAAGACTGCAAGAATCTAATTTTGGACTTAGACTTTAAATCTTCATCTTCAAAGAACAATTCAGAATAGCATTACTACAAGAAAAGATAGACAGGTTTTTGTGTGTGTCCTCCCACAAACCTCCATCTCCCATTCCATCATTGTCTCTGGTGGACAATGGAATTGTCCTGGAATAAGGGCCCCACGAGGGAAGTGTCCAGAGATAAGGAACCCAGCTGGGAATTGCAGGAGGAACTCTCTGGGTGCTTGACTGTTTTAGCTCCCTCTAATTCTCTTGCTAACAATTCTATGCAAGGTGACAGATTTCTTTATGAAACCAAAGAAAGAAATGATTGGCATTGCACATCTCTAAAACTTAAGGAAATGTTACTGGATCAGTGTAAAGAGTGAGGAATTAAGTTCATTACAATAAACAAAGCCTGAATTCCACATTTTCTCATTCACAGCACTAAAGGACAGCACTGTAACACACAGAGCAGTATTTTCTTTGCTTGTCTTTTAGTATCTTTTTCAGACATAATTTTATTATGGGAGAAATTTTAGGGATGGAAGTATGAATGTGATATTAAATGAATGACAGAATGGATTTCTTGTTCTTCTTGTTTTGAAAAATTTTAAGTTCTTATATAAATGATCACTGAATTCCTTTAGAAGTATGACAAGCTTCAGCAATTTACATCTATTTTCCTAAATTAGTGTGTCATTTAATGCTCTTCACACTGTTATACACACAGAAAAAAACCCTCCCCTTATAGATTCACTTCATCATGGGCTAAAGGCATAACCAGAGTAATTACACATTACAGGATTGTAAGAGTATTCACACACAGAACATACCATAACAACATCACTTACTAATGCCTGTGGGTATTCACAATTGAATACAAATTCTACTCTGAAATAGTTCGGGATTGAGATATTTGATCTACATTATGTTAGAAAAAAAGTCTCATTTTCAAGTCATATAAAGGAAACAAAAGATACAGGAAAAGTTTTTATTATATTTTTATTTCACCAGTATCTTAGTATAGTATAGTCTATTCTATCTTTAGTCAGTTCAAAGCATCAGAAAAAGTAAAATCTTACCTCAAATCTGTGTCATTTGCAGTGATTTGAGAAGTAATTTTTTTCTTTTGTCTAAACTAAAAGTAAATAACTGGCTATTATATAACAGATATTTCAGCTGCTCCCAATCCACATTGAACAGAACTTGATTGACACTACACCTTTAACAGATGAAAAATCTTAATCCAAGAATCTGTTCAAACATCAGAAGACACATTTATCTCCACAGCCTGGCTGTCCAGGAGCTGAGCTTTGCTGCTGATTACTTTGAGCATCGAGGCCACTCAGGGAAGCTGTCAGTACCTTCTTGATTAGGCTTCCCCGTTGGTGAAAAAGAGAGGGTTTATTGTTAGGAAGTTTCAACATCTTTTGTCACAAGCACGAGAATGGAATTCTAATAAATGTGTGAAATTGTGGAGGAAAACATATAAATTGCTGGTATTATGCAAAAGGTTAATCACTTCTTATGGTGTCATGAGACCATGAAGAAATTGGATGTAAAAAGTGTTTTTGGTGGTAGTGCCCAAATCCTGTATGGAACTGCTCAGTGCACAACAGACTGGCAGGTCAAACTGTCTGTTTGAACTCAGCAGTCCTGGCCTCAGTTTGTCAGGGAGGGTGAGCCCTGTAGAATAATCTGATGCTGTATATCCCCATTTTTGAGGATTTTTGAGAGGCAGAGCCCACATTTCTTGTGCTGGATTGTCTCAGGCAGTAAGATAGGGCTGAGGGGAAGAACTGCCTGTGGTGCTAATCACAATTTCCAAAGCCTGAAGCCCTGCCTTCAACCTGATGTGCAAAGTGAGGGAATAGTTGTGCTTTTACTGAATTTGTAATTTTTCTACATTTCTTTCTTGATTAAAAACCTTATTCTGCCAGTGCTTAATCAGTCACACCTTTTTAGCATTCTGTGACTACACTTCTGAGAATTTTTCAATGTTCTGAAAGTCTTAATTTAGGCTGTGGATGAGCTCAGATACATTGATCTGTGCTGAGGACTGAGGGAAATCGTGGTAGGAGGACTACAAAGTGCATGGAGAGCTTCCACAGTCTCTATTTGTGTCACTCATCGAAAGACACCACAGGACTGTGTAGGAATCAGCTCCAGTAGCCATCCCTCAGCTGGAGTTTTTCAGTAATGCAGCTCCTCAGAAATCACTGCAATAATTATTTCTGCACATGGATTTTAATTTCTCTATCAACACACTATCATTCTTTAAGGAAACCTAACTGGCTTCCACTGGAAAACAGAAGGTGAAGAGGAATAGTTAAATGCTTGTCCATTCCATGTGATGTATATTTGTTGAAGCCAGTTTATAAGAGAGCAAAACAGAATTTCTCTCATTTAGGGTATGGATTACTGTAAATAATTCACTTATTTGCCACTAAGATGTCCACAGTATAAACAAAATTAGAAGTAGAGAGAAAAAACTTGGTAGTATGTCAGAGAGCAGTTAAGCAGCCATACTCTTGAATTATTCATATGGCTTATGTAAAGATGGAACCTGGAAAATGGAATAGAAAAGGTTATTATTTATTTATTCAACTGAAGAATAGCACGTGTAAGTGGAAATACAAGTGGGGTCAGAACTGTAGATCTATTGCCTTTTATTAGTTTTAAAATAAATAAAATTAAACAGACAAAGTTATTGAATATACTTAAAATACTGGTAAGAAATTTTCTCAGTTAAAAATTCTAATGAAGTTTTAGTAAATATTGCCATTACACCGATGAAGTCTTGCGGCATTGTCTTCTCAGTTTTCTCTGTATGCTGCCCAGGAAATGCAGCTGATATGCTGTCTGAATATTTTCTGTGCATATGTATGTTCATATCATGTAGTATTATTATATATTGCATTTCTCCATATCTCTAAAATACTGACATTGTCATGGAGAGTGGGTTATTGTGGTTAAAGAATCTTGACATCAATTTCTCCTGTGCTGAGGGCGCAGAGCTGGGCACGGCACTGCAGAGGTGCCCCGGGCTGGGCACAGGGGCACGATCCCCTCCCTGACCGCCTGCCAAGGCTCTTCCCGATGCCCCCGGGGCACCCTCGGCCTCCCTGGGCACCCCAGGACACTCTGCTGCCTCAGGGACAGCTCCTTGGCCCCAGCACCCCAGGACACTCTGCTGCCTCAGGGACAGCTCCTTGTCCCCAGCACCCCAGGACACTCTGCTGCCTCAGGGACAGCTCCTTGGCCCCAACACCCCAGGACACTCTGCTGCCTCAGGGACAGCTCGGTGTCCCCAGCACCCCAGGACACTCTGCTGCCTCAGGGACAGCTCCTTGGCCCCAGCACCCCAGGACACTCTGCTGCCTCAGGGACAGCTCGGTGTCCCCAGCACCCCAGGACACTCTGCTGCCCCAGGGACAGCTCGGTGTCCCCAGCACCCCAGGACACTCTGCTGCCTCAGGGACAGCTCCTTGGCCCCAGCACCCCCAGGTCGTTCCCTGCAGAGCTGCCCCAGCAGATCCCCCCAGCCTGTGCTGGTGCTGGGGTTGTTCCTGCCCAGGAGCAGGACCTACATTTGCCTTGGTTGAACTCCAGATGATTTTTTCCCTGCTGTTGAGGCCCCTCTGAAGGGCTGCATAGCCCTCAGAGGATCAGCCACTCCCCCCATATCTGTGTTACCAGTGACCTTGCTGAGGAGCACAGACCCTTTCATCCAATCATTGATAAATAAGTTAACCAATACTGGCACCCTTACTGAACTTTGGGGAACAGCACAAGTGACAGGTCTCCAAGCAGACCCTCTGGGATCTGCTGTTCAATATCATTGCTGAGGCTACAGATAAAGATTTTTCACTCTGTTTTTCCTGTATATTTCTTTTTTTACCCTTAGATAATGAAGGTGGGAGAAGAAGAACTTTAGGGTACAGGTTATACTATAAAGCAAGATTTAAGTTTCTAGTGTGATCATTTCTCTGAATAAACTTTTGATATACTCTGTGGTTCATTCACTTCTAGATGTGACTGGATTACCTGTGTGTTTCTGAGCCTAATAAGAGATGGATGAAAAGGTATTTTCACCAGCTTTTTCTCAGGATGGAGTATTTTATGCCTTTTAGTGCAGAGGTCCTGTGTATTTGACCCTGATTTCTGCTGACCTACTTGGGTCTCATTATCTTCAGGAGTTTGTAAGGATGAGTGTTTCACCTGTTGAGTGGTAGGAAGGAGTTGGTCATAGAAGTAATTTAAATCAGGAGAGCTTTGCCCAGTGAAAATGAGGATATTTGTTTCTGTATGTTACAGGGTTATACTTGTGTGGTTGAAAGTGCCTTTATTGCCTTTATTTTAATGAGAATTCTGCTGCTGCTGTTCTGGGCCATGGGCAATAAAATCCACAACGCAATGTCTGATGACACAAAAAAAAATACTGTGGTGTCAAATTCTCTTGAGCATCGGGGCTGGTTGGATATTGGTCAGTTTAAGAATTTTAGTTTCCTTACATGTTTTCACCTTCTTTTGCTCCTTTTTTAATTAACAAAGTTAACTTTATCCAAGTGCTTCATCAGTAAACTTTATTTGGTATTCTCTTCTCCCTTCAACCTATTCCTCACTTCAGTTTGTCCTATGCAGAGACTATCAGCGTCCATGATTTGTTTTCTGGTCACATTATTTATTTCAAAATGATACATTAAATGTGCAATTCATATGTGTATATTTTGTATTTTTCATGTCCCCTTTGTCTCGTTGCTAAAGGGCTCTGTCAGCAGAAATATGACTGATAGAGGCGAGAGATCCATGTACTGTTACTAATGGTGCAAATGTTACACTATTTTGTCAACAGAGCTCTATTGTTGAGAGCAATTTCTCTCACTGTGTCAATATAGATGCCATGCTGTGTTGATATTAATGGATCTGCCAGGAAAGGCATTTAATTAATCAGTTCCCAGAATAAACTCTGTCAAGTTTAATTTCCTAGTTAACAGTAGTGCTTGGACCAGCACGGTGGGTCAGTCAACAAATGTTGTAATAAGTTAGATTCATGTTGGAAAAGCCTTGGTTCAGGACCTTGAAATGCTGCTGAGGTCAGCGATCTGTTTCTTTCTTTCTGTGACCATGTTTCAGCAGTCTGACAGCTCTGATATTTGTACAAGGAAGGAAAAGAGTGGTCCCACAGGCCAGAGCAGCAAAAACATTTGCTGGACTATGAAGGAGAACTAGAAGTACATTCAGTCACCTGTAGATAGGGAAGTTTTACTGTACAGTGTAAAAGGACTATTAACTGCAAATAAACATTGTATATACCTAATATCCATGGAGGTGTGGTATCTGCATGCCTGTAAAGCACTTAAAATGCTTTTGCTTCTCAAAATTCAGAATTTACCAAATTTTGATCTTGTGTATCAGGACAACCAGGTTAGAGGAATGGTACAAACACAATTAATGTACATAGCCTGGCTCATGCAAAGCATCTTGTTTGTGTTGTCAGATGAGTGGAAGCTACCTCATTATCCAAATACATTTTATTTTTAATGAAAAATCTCCAGAAAACTAATATTTCTTTTGAGATAAGACTAGTATCTTAAATATTTGTCCTTGACATATCTTTACCCCTACTCACAACAATATACATTTTAGTGTAATTTATACAAACACTGAGTAGCCTTTTAAACCCTTAGAATTTTAACATCCTGACATTTTCTGTTACATCCAGTTATTTGCTCTTGGGTATTGATGAATGGTTTGAATTTTTGTCTTAGTCACGGGTAACAGCACCATTTTATTTGGCTGTGGATTAGTTAGGCATGGTAACATCTGAGCTCTGACCAAATTCCTCCAGGACTGGAAAGGGGAAAGAGGGGTTGGGAGCCAATATGATAATTTTATAATTTAAGTTTCTTACTCTTTTTGGAGGTTATTTAGTCCTATGGTAAAATATATATGCTTTGGGCTTGCCTTTATGACTTCTTTCAGCAGTAAAACAATCAGAATACCTGTCCTATTAGTACTTAGTTGAAAACTAAACCCAAATTAAGACCAAGAAAACCAAACCATTTTTTTTAAGTTTTATTTGGCTATTTGTAATATCAAAGTCCTTTTCCCAGAGAGTGGAAGTGGCAAATTCCCTTACAACTGCAGCAGAGGACACACTCATGGAACCTGGGGTCATGCCTGTTTGACTAAAATCTGCTATAAAGCACATTTTGGCCACCAAATGAAGTAGTAAATGAAATTCTGTCTCTTAGCTTTTATTCCCTCCAACAAGTACATTATTTATTGACAGGAAAACTGAGCTAAATGTGTTTTATCTGCAGAATTACGGATGGGCATTGTTAAATTGCAGTGTTTTTTTAGCAAATTGAATTAAAGGGCTCACCATCGTTTGTATTGATGGAATGTAATAAGAACTTTAATAAAACTGCTTTGTTACCAGAGTAAAGTAAGGTATTTCCTGAAAAATGTGTTTTATTGACAGAAGAGAAATACGATCTTGGAGGAAAGTGCAGGTCAACAGAGTATTGTGCAAACCTTGAAAATTCTTTATGGTGAAAAATTGCACCTCTAATTCTACTTCCACTTCTTAAAGCACTGTGCTGGGTGTGATGATTTCAGCTAACAAAAGGAGTGCCACAGACTCAGGTGACACTAATAGGTGTTGTTCCCCTGAAGCCAGTGGAGCCAAGCTGGCTTAGAGTGGATAAATGTTTGTCAAGTTGAGCTTATGAAGATCTAAAGTTTTGTATTCCTACAATAGCATTTTTTTTTTTTTTTGGAAGGTGAAGAGCAATTTAGCAGAGAGGGATGAAAATACTGCACCATGTCTGTGCCTCTGTGTGGTGTTAATATTTTGTTGTGTAGTTTAGTTTAATCCACTTCTAGTTCTGAACTAGGGTGGTCTAATGATAACAACTTAAAAATTATTACACCAAAAACAGGGCACTAAAAATATATTGGATGACTCTTTTCTCATTTAATCCATTGCGAAGGTTTAATATTGAATTAATATTTGCCCACTGTGTCTCAGTAAAGAGAGCACACTTTAGAATGGAGTGAAAATCCCCAGCAGAAGGGCTGTACCACTATTATATTTTTCTTCAAATATGTGTATCTAAGATATACATCCTCAGAATCATAAAAGGTGACTGTCCCAGTGCATTAGATAGTGATCCAACTTGTGTGTTAAAATAACAGCACTATTATAGAGTTGAACTAAGGTGGGTCATTTTGGGTCTCTTAATCTTTTGATTGCAGTTCTTCTCTTGCATCCTTCAAGTCCTTCAGGGACTTCATTGTTCTGCTTTCAGAAACCAGAACAAATGTGTTATAAAAGGTCTTCAGCAGGAAATACTGTAATGGAAACTCTGTAAATGTAATATGAAATGGAGATGAAGATAAGGTGATGGAGTGTTGATGAATACACTGTTGGGATTGACTGCTCGTGAACTAAGTATTTTTTTTTGTATTTGTGTTTCTAATGAAGTTCACATTTTCATTTTACAAGCATCCGTGGAATTATAGCAGTTATGTTGAAAGCATTAGAAGAACTGTCTTTCTGGGGAGCTGGTGGAAACATGATACTTTTTCCTAGGAACTTTGCAATCTCATCTCACCTGAGCAACCAAGTGGCTTGTTGAGTATTGTTTAGTAGTCCCTTCATGCTTTGCAGAACAGAGGAGTCTCTGTGTGCAATGGAAAGGGTGGTCAAGCATTGGAACACACTGCCCAGGGTGGTGATGGGATAACTATCCCTGGAAGTGTTCAAAATACTTGTGGATGTGGCACTTGAGGACCTGGTTTAGTGGTGAACATGGTGGTGCTGCTGGTTAATAGTTGGCCTTGATGACCTTGGAGGTCTTTTCCAACCCCAATGATTTTAAGAGTCTATGATTCTACTGTGATTTAATTAAATTCCTTTCCCTCAAGTTGAGTCTATTTTGCTTGTGACAGTAACTGGGGGTTATCTCTCCCCATCATTATTTTGACTGATGAGTCTTTCAGCACATTTTCTCTCCCCATCCAAGTGAGGAGGGCAGTGACACCTGGCTGAGTGCCTGGCATTCAGCCAGAGTCAACCCACCACAAGGAAAGTTCCTAGAGAATTAGAATTTTGGTTTTCTTGTTTTCATATAGTACTGGAATACTGCAGAGTGAGTCAGATAATTATTGTGTTACACTGGTTTTGTGAAAGGATTTAATAAGTCTGTAGAAAGAAGTCAGAGTTGCATTTGGACAGCCATATTACAAACCAATTAAATTGGGTGATTAGAAAGTGAGAATAAATTGGTTTGTTAATGTGTGTCTGTGGAGGGAATACTTTGCCCATTGCATATTGCAGTGGACATGCAAACAGCTACCCAAAACCCACAAGTTTTAATACATAACAGCTTTCCAAACAACTTGCTCAGTGCTGTGTCAAGACCACAGTGGTAATGATGCCTCATGCTGCTGCTAAGCAGTGGTTAAAGCCAGTATTTAAATGAACATATTAAGTGCTATTGAAAATCAGCATCACGTGGACGGCAGATCCAAAAGCTGTCAGTGAACCAAAGCCTTCAGCAGTGCTCACCCTCTGCAGGACCAGCTCTTACTTTCTGCCCAGAATAGGAAATTAGTGATTATAAACCTTAAATCTTCTTTCATTCCTTAGAAATAAAAACATAAAGCCAGAACAATTAAAAGTAAAAGTAGCTGAAAGCCATGATTATGCAAATCCCCTTAGATGTCATGTTAAAATATAGCCAAACACTGCCAGAAATGGGAAGAGAGGATTGTAGGAGGAACCCAGAAAGGATGTCCTTAGCCAGTAGTAGAAGATAACATGACTGAGTTAAGAACCACCTGTGCTGCTGGGCTGCAGCTGGAATGGGAAGGAGAGTGGGACACCAAGGAAAAGGAGGCAGGTGACAGGAGAGGATGGTGGGCAAAGCCCTTTCATAAGAAGGATCTCAACACTGCACAGAGGGACATCAACAAGCCTACAAAGGGGCATGAAATGGGAGGAGCAACTGGAAAACAAAAGGAGAAAAAATTGAATTCTACTTTAAAAGAGGTTAAAAGGCAAAGGAACAAGAGAATTGTATAAGTACTATAGATTTAAATATACCTGAATGTAAGGAGAAAAACATAAAGATATTTATTTAATTGGCGTTATTGGTGAATTGAGTTAAAAGCAATTAAAATTAGGACCATAAATTAAATTGAAGTTGGGTATTGGAGGTGGGTTGGTTGGTGGGTTTTTTTATTGTTATGTACTAAGACTATCCAAAACTCAGTTCCTGCTCCATAGAGTACCTTGTGTCCGTATTCCATCAGTACACTCTCTAAATTCCTTTACATATACTTAGCCTCTGTTCTCCAACTCGGTTTCATCCGCAAGACAGATACAGAACTGTGTAAGATATAAATTAAAAGTACAATTCTCCTGCTGTTTATGCTTTTTTACAATTGCATGAGTGGTGTGTATGAACAATGGGAGCAATAACAACATGGAAATCTATCCTGCACTCTAAAATAAGGAGGAACCTGAATTCTGAAATACATTCTTTGCAGAAGGTTTTTGGGCTATGGTCCAAGGAGTCCAATTATTGGAAGGAAAGATGCTTCTATCACAGAGTGAGTTGAGAAATGAGTAGTAAGAAGCAGGTTTGCTTTGGTTGAAGTGGAGTTGTTAAAGGCTGTATTTATCATGTTGTCATTGTCATGTTTGTTGGTATGACAATAGATACGCTTGTCCTTTCAATTGTTATGGAAAATGACCCTGAGTTTAATACTCTGGATCTGCTTTGCTTCTAGGACTGACATTCCAAGAAGTGCTCTTGAATGTGGATGGCAGATCCATCTGCCATGGAAATCCCTGCCAGTCTTTCCCTTTCTCAGGTTTAGGTATTGTTTAGGTGTAGTTTTAGATATTGTGCAAGAACAGCTTTCACAACTGTTCCCTAGATCTTGACATACTGGTAGGACTCCTGGGCTATCACATTGAGTATTGAATATTCTGGTATCAGAGTTAACAGAAATTCCTGCATAAGTCTCTCCTTCGTGATGATAAAATGAATGCATTTTGAAACACATCAAATCTGCAAATTTGAGTGCTTTGCCAGTGGTTTTTTTATTGCAATGTATGCCATTTTCATCTTCATAAAATTAAATGCTTACATGTACCATATAATTAAATTTAGGCCCAGCAGAGGTTTGGATCTGTGGGTTTATTAACTTTTGGCTGCATCACTATTTAATTGCTTTGGAAGTTTTATCAGACTAAAATGTGTCCAGGATACATTCAATGAAAAAAATGCAAAAATGTTGATATAAAGAGGATGGAAAAATTTAAATCCTTGATAATTTCTATGCTTCACAGTAACTTACAGATGGAGGGGGAACATGAGTCTGCCTTCATGTCTGCTATCAAATCCTAACCACTGTTTCCAAAATGTCAGAGGTAGAACTATAATTTTATTTTGTTGCCCAAGATTTTTACAACTTAATGCTGAAGGAAGTCCTATTCAATTTTTTTTTAACGTAAAATGAGAAACCTGATGTTTTTGACAGGAATAAATTTACTTCAGTATAAATATTAAGAAATAAATGTCTAAAATTATGCAATATTATTGAACTTGTTTTCTAAATTTATGTTCTGTGTATCACAGGATGCCCTGAAATTCTTTCATCCTCTGTGAATAAACGTGGTCCTTTTTTTTTTTCAGTTATTTCACTGATCTATTTTGCTTCCACTGAAATTTGTCATAATCTGGCTAGCATTTTCCTACACAGTTCTGGAATTACTTCTTAAATGTACAGTCTGGATGACCTTCCCCTTAGCAATAGTGGGATTTCTGATCAAAATTTTATAAGTCTCACAGCAGTCTTGCATCATTCAGTCCTAGTAACGGCATCTTCAAGGAGGGAAACTTTAGAGCCTTCCTAGGTGTCAAGATAATCACATGAAGCAAGCTTTTATAGATAAATAAATATATAACTTGCTACTTCTCAAGCACATCTCAGTGCTGGCACTATTGTGCATATGCTCAGGGGACTTCACAAAGGAACTGCTAAAAAGGATTTGAGGCACCTCCGCACATAATGCTGTACAACACCATGATTTCCACATAAAAATTTTTGCTTCTTATAAGAACATTGAGATTCACTTCTTACTGTATTTAAATCTTTGTTTCTTGACCTTCTCTTTCAATTTGTTTTTTATAATCCTTCTAATGTTGTAAACCCTTTAGCTCTCAACCATCCTGAGGGTAATACTTCCTAAGTGCTTAGGGATGCCTTAGTAGTACATGACAAGTCTTTACAAGTGAAAGTTGTTATTATTGTTGTCATGTTTCTGATGTAGTTCTTATTTGCCCCCATTATAATGCCACACACAGAATTCTACAGATCATGACAGACTTTCTATTGCAAACCTCATTTTTAGACTTAAATCTTGAATAAGCACTTTTTTTAGTGCTAAAACAAGTCACGTTACACCTTGAGAACAAAGTACAGAAAACTGGAATAAAACCACAAATAAAATCATTTATTGAGAGACAGAAGTTTAACTGGGAGGCGTGGCTGATCCCCAAACACTGTGCAGGGGCCTCGACAGCTTGGAGGGATGGGCAGGGAAAAAAACATCTGGAGTTCCACCAAGGCAAACACAGGTCCTGCTCCTGGGCAGGAACAACCCCAGCA
>JACBWW010001291.1:0-14349 GCA_020086605.1 Lanius collurio
GCTCGTGTCCAGCCCCTGGCACCAGCACCCCCAGGGCCTTTCCCAGCTTTCCAGCCTCTCTGCCCAGCCTGGAAATCCATGGAGCTGTTGTGGCCTCAGCCAGCAGATCCAGCATTGCAGACCCCTCTGCAGAGCCTCCCTGCCCACTCCCACCAGCTGACTTTCTCCCAGGGGCAGTGCAGGTCTCTCACTTGATGCTAAGGTGCTCTCAGCTCGTACAGGATTCCTCTCGTGGATCCTTGATAAGGCAGCACATTTCAGCAGCTTTTCAGGTTGTTTCTCACAGATTGTCCTTGTAGGTTTTCTCTGAAAGGATCCTCACATGGGCTTTGACACTCATGGGAACAGTCACCACTCAGGCAGCTGAGAGTCACTTCAAGGCAGGACTGATGGGTTTGAAATCTGGCATTTCAGAGAACTTTGTGAGGCCTTCCACTCAGGCTGTGCTGAATATGGGACACCTTATCAGCACACTGATATCCTACAGCCAGGCTCTTACGCTGGAGGTCACAATGAAACCCTGTTCTGGCCTCAGTAGTCTTGAAAATCCAGGTAAGGCAGAGTAAATGCAAATGAGTAGGTGATTAATACTTATTTATGTTGTGTGTATCAGAAGAAAATGCAATCAGAAGTGTTAGTTCTAATAAGATTATCCTGGCTCTTTTTGATCCTGAGCTCCAGCTGGAAAGACTTGGATTAAATGGGTCACAACAGTGGTTCCCTTTTCCTTTTCTTTTTTTTTTATATGTCTGTAAAATTTGCAAATGTTGTGTGCACCCTTATTTACTTTGCAATTATCCTGCAAGAGCAGTGTTTGCTCTCTTGGCCACATTTTTCAATTCCTGTAATTGTCTTTTGGGAGGCTTCCCAGACAGAGGGAGATGCAGCCACGGGAAGCCACTGCCACAGCACAAAGCTTTGCTTGCCCAGTATTTCCTCACTGGGCTGATATTTGAGACCACATCATGGAGCCTGTCCCAAAGAATTGCTGCTGGGGTGTGGCCAGGAAGATCTGGGCTTAAATTCGTGCCCTCAGAAGGGATCTCAGCTCTGTCTGGAGAAGTCTCCTCCTCAGGAAATCTGTTCCAAGTGCTCCTCCCAATCTTGTGTGTGCCCAAGTATAAGAAAGATATAAAGTTATTAGGGGAGCATCCAGAGGAGGGACATGAGGATGGGGAAGGGTTTGGAAGGGAAGAGGAGCAGCTGAGGGACCTTGGAATGTCCAGTTAGAGGAGACTGAGGAGACTCCTCAGAGGCTGCAGCTCCTCCTGAGGGCCAGCTCTGATCTCTGCTCTGGGACAGGGACAGCACCCAGGGATGGCTGGAGCTGGGCCAGGGCGGGGTTAGGGTGGATTTTAGGGAAAGGTTCTTCCCCCAGAGGGTGCTGGCACTGCCCAGGCTCCCCAGGGAATGGGCACGGCCCCGAGGCTGCCAGAGCTCCAGGAGCGATGGGACAGCGCTGCCAGGGATGCCCAGGGTGGGGGTGTTGGGGGGGCTGGGCAGGGCTGGGGTGGGACTGGGTGGGATCCCTCCCAACTCAGGATATTCCATGATCCCTGTACCCCCATTTCTCCTCACCAACAGCAAGTGCAACACCTTTTGTGGGTGACTCTCTTTGGGCTGAGCTCCACAGTAACACAGATCTACTCAAGCAACATCCTTGTCCAGACTTTGCTTTTAAAATACTTTCAGTCTGGTTTTTTAGTTTATTTCCCTCCCCAACCCCGAAAAAAAGTGATTTCAGCATCTGGCACTCCCAGGCCCAAGGTGGGTTGTTGTACAGCTGAACTGGAGCAGTGCAATAACAGAGGTTTGAAGTTCAGATTGCTTTCATGGTGTGCCCAGGAGCAAGCCTTGCAACTGTAATTATTGTCAGATAATTTTTCATTTTATTGATGTAACTTTTCCCCCATGATTGTCAATAAGGGTTGTTTTTTTTTTTTTTATCCCTGGACCATTGGGTGTAAGGCAAAATGACCTGCAGTCTAGTAAAAGGGTAATAATTGAGCAGTGATATACACAGATGTGGCTGGTGGGGTTTCAGGGTTATTTTCTCAGTGGAACTTACACAATTCCAGAAGTCTGAATTTGTCATTTACTTTTTGTTTCGGGGGTTGCACTAGTCAGCCTAACAATATGTAATTTTTACAAATAGAATCTAATAGAAATAACATACTTCTATTTTAAAAAAAACCCAAAACCTCCAAGGTTTTGTAATAACCCCAGACCTCCAGTATTTAAAGATGAATGTAAAGCCTTGGTGCCAGCGACTCAAAAACCATTTAGAGACCAGAAACACGGGATCAGATTCTGCTGCTATTCCTCAGCACAAGTGGGGGTTTTTTTGCTTCAGCTGGAGTCTTTGGAGGCTGAGTTTCAATCAGATAAAACTCTGTGAGAAAGAGCAGCAGAGCTGGGCCCTGAGTCACCTGGCACTCAGCAAAAATTGAAAAATACCAGAGGCACCTGAAATTTTCACTGAAGACTGGTGGTCACCAGCAAATAATGATTAAAATAGTGGTAACAGCGAGTCTTGGCTTCACTGCCCTTTTACTACTTGGAGTAAGCAGTCACTTGCCAGATTATTATTATCTTGGCACTGGATGCAAAAAAAAACCCTGTAGTTTTCCATGTTCCTTAAAGCTGAGTGTACATTTATTGAAAGAAAGCATTTATTAAACATATGGGGACAGATTCTCCACAGGCATTCAATAACTTCCCTCCCTCTGCCAAGAACTCGTGCTGGTAACCTTTTATTATGCTGAGAAGTGCAGGTTGAAAACGGTGGAAAATGGGGGGAAAAGGGAAAGAGGTGGAAATGGAGCTCCAATATGAAAAGCTAAACTGGTTTATATCTCCTGATCTCAAATAAATTTGAAGTCAGTGGGCCTGGATTGTCCTCACAGTGGCACCCGTGTTCCAAAGTCATGAGTACAGAGATGTTAAATTGGGAATGAGGACCTGGATTAGTGGAAGGTGTCCCTGCACGTGGCAGGGAGGGGGAAGGGGATGATCTTTAAGGTCCTTTCAACCCAAACCATTCTGTGGTTCTAATACAGGGAAAAAGGAGTATGAAATGAAATTGGGATGTAAAAGATTCAAAATATCAAGAAAATAAAGAGTTCTGTCCCTTTTGTCACGGAACAATTGACATCAAACACCTCCATGGTGTTCAAAAAGTAATTGGACAGAAAAATGAAAGAAAAAAACATTAAGGTGAATCATTAAGGTAACACTTTAGGGTCAAGAAATGTGTGATGATCAGCTTGTGGGGACAGCATTCTGGAAAAGCAATGCTACGTTCTCTTCCTCTTTTTATTTATTTCCTAAACCTCAGCTATTGGCAGTTCTGGGACATCGATCTAACCCAACACAATTTTTACATTCATAGGTAAAACACATTTTTTGAGGTAGAGAATGAGAAAAACTCGCACAAAAAGACTTCTGTGTATTGAGCTACAACTATAAACTCAGTCTAAACCACAACAGAGATCTCCCAAATTGGACATGTTCAGCCTTAGGGTTGGTGTGATCCCATGGTACACAGAATTACTGGGTGTAGGGACATCCTGACTTCAGAATTCAGGCTGATTAAAAGTAAATTGTTTGTGTTATCTGGTAAAACTTTGTCCATTCCACAGATAACACCTTTTAATCCTCAGGAGAACAGGGCAAAGCCTGAAGCCTTCCTCAGCTTCCCACACCCTGGCTCAGTTTCCATCAGAACAAGTAAGACCTTTGCCCTCAGGGAAGCATTTTTGAGTTTTTCCAGCAAGGAGAAACATCAGTGGACAGAGCCATCCTCCTGACTGGATATAGGGTGTAATAAGGGTCAAAAATGAAGATGTTGCAGTGAAAGAGCCCTGGCTGTGTGAGGGGGGTGCAGGGACACGAGTGAACCTGCCCCACTGGCTGCTGGCACACCTTCCCCAGCTCAGGTAGGCACCACCAGACCAAAAATTTTGATGTTGCTTAACACAGCCTTGTGTTAAAACCATCTGCTGGCCCAAATTCTGTCTGTAATTTGTTCCTCTCCCGAGTTTTTGATCAGCACTCACCCCAGTGAAGCTTGCTGTTGTCAATGGTGACAAGGGAATAATGGGACAGCCCCCAGAATTAAACCCCTGGCCCAGGACCCACCCAAGTGAAAGGGAACATCAGTGGCTGCTGAATTCAGCCCTGACAGTTTTCAATCCTTGTTTATTCATCCCTTTTGTGTTGTTAGAAGAACCACAGGTAGGTAACTCAGCAAAACACCCAGGGACAGACTCTGAAGTCCCAGCAAGGTCACACAGATGTCACAGGACTCCTGTAGGCTTTTATTACCTCCTTTCTTTTCGGCAATAACTGCTTTTTTAAGTGATTCAGCAGCCAGGCCCTGCTTTGTCCATCAGCATCCAGATGGACTTGCTGCTACTGGGCAATCCCTCAGGATGAGTATTCCATAGCAGGTATTAATGCACAGGAAGAGGAAGGTAACTCTCTGTGTATGGAAACAGGCTTCTATCCATATCCTTAATGAGGCTTTAAAGCACTTGTGAAGAGCCAGAGGGTTCTCAGGGAGAACCTGAGATGGAACACGAGGAAAACTTGCCCTTCCCTCAGCACCTCCATCCTGGGGCTGAGCAGCTGCTGGGATCTTCAGGATGCATCCCAGCCCAGCAATGTGTGCTAGAATGGAGGACAAATAAACCAGAAGGGGCAGGGATTAGAGAGTTTAGATCCAAAAAAGCACTAAATGGCCCTTGATAACTCCTGGGAACTATTTATTGATCCCTTCTACGCGCAGCACATTCCCATTAAATGATTTCATTTCCTTATTTCCCCTAATCACATCACTTGCTTTAGAAGTCTTTTGCTCCCTGCGACCTGGGGCTACACAGATAACTTCAATTTCTCATGTGGCCCCACTTTTTATGACATGTGAAAAGTTGATCCAGTAAAAAGTAACTCCTCGGAGCCAGCAGGTCTGGAGCTTTCATCACTGGGAGTCCTGCTCCAAGGAAGCACTGGAGGGGTAATTGCTGGGCTGGGCTCAGTCAGAACAACATAAGGCTTTTTCCATCTCTGGATGGGCACTGATAAACTCCTTGGGAGGCGTGACTGCCTCTGAAAAGTGTATTGACACCATGGAAATGGGAGAAAGAGATCAGGAATAATGAGATTAATAAGGCAGTGATGCCGTCATGGTCAAATCCTTGAGCCTCTGTAAAAGCTGATGCTGCAAATAATTTCTGCCACAGGAAAACTTGCTCTGTACTGGGAAAAAGGCCCTGGAAACAATGCCTTCATTCTGTGGACAAAGAGGGGACGCTGTTTGGGGTTTTCTCCAAAAAATTAAGGAAGAAAGGGGAAGGCATTCAGGGATATTCAAAGGAAAAGCACCTGCATCACCCAGTGCTTCCCAAATTTAACCCCCCATCACTGTACACCTTTTCTCAAAGCAGGCTGGCAGCAGTGTGAATGATTTTCTCCTGTGTGACACTGAGCCCTCTGGAAGACCTTTGCTCCCACACAGTTTTGTGCTCTTTGTAGCACCAGTAATTGGCTTGTTTAAAAAAGATATTGGTTTTCCACTGCAACCCTCGGTCCTGCTTGTAGGGGTGAGTTCCTGTGGTGAACATATCTGCTCTGAGTGCTATTTAAGGTTAGTAACAAAACCAGATCAGCCCAGGCAGGTGTAGGGTGGGATTTATGGGATTCTGGCATTCTTGCTGCCAAGAGAAGAGGACTGGGTGGGATGCAGGTGCCTGGCACTGCTCCGTGTCGGGAGTTGGGCTGAGGGAGGTTGTCCTTCCTTTGCTGTCCAAATTCACATTTCCCAAAGCCACCTCATTGTGGAGAGGCAGAATTAACCTCCAGACACTGCTCAATCCTCTTTGGGGGGGGGTTAAATGTTGTGTGGCTTTGCTAAACCCCCTCACAAGGGGAGAATTTTCCCCTAAAAAGCCCATTTAAGGGAAGAGCTCCCACTCTGTGCTCACCCCCAGCCAACCAGGCAGTGGTGGGCACAGAAACCAACTCAACCTTGCCATGCAAAACAAGCTGAGAACAACCTGGTTGTTTCAGATGAACAGTTTCTCCTACTCGCTGTGTTTCTTTATAATTCCATCTATTCAGAAAGGATTCCTTTCCCTCTCCTGCTCAGGGAATATGCACACAGCAGCCATTCACCTGTAATTTGTCATCTGGTTCAACCCCACGTGCATCCATAGGAAAATTAGATTCCATTTCCTCTCAATTTTAAATATCTCTGAAGATATTCCCCTATCCAGGAGAGGCCTTAAGAAAGTTCCTCACCTCAGGCCCTGGAGTGGTTCTGGGGATGTCAAGTGGTGCTTTCCTGCACGGGGCTGTGAGCCACAGCAGATGCACACCTGCACTGCAGAATGAAAACGCAGCAAATGCACAAAATTAAGGCACCAGGGTACCAGAAAAAGGCTTGATTATTTTTGAGGTCCTGCAATTTTGCTCCTGTCTGCAAGATTGGGAGGAAAAAAAAAAAAACTCCAAACCCCTCCAAGAAAATGAGGGAAATTAGCTAGAGAAAGGCCACGTTTCAAAAGCATAGAGTTCTCTGAGTCCCTTGGGGGAAATTTTACACAATCCTACTTTCAAAATAATGTTAAGGTTGCAAAATTGAGCCATCATAAAAGTCAGGAAATTTAAAAAGTTAGTATGTGTCTTTCAATGTTAGCTCAGCAACAGCAAATATATGTAGTGCGAGGGGTTTGTACTTGCAATTTCTGTGTGAAATTTAAACTTTAAAAATCTTCTTGTTGACCATTAATATGCAGCATAAACTGTAGGGGTTATTTAATGTCTCGAAGAGGCATCTTAATCACGAGAATTTCCTGGCTGTGGAATTCAGAGGGTGAATTCAGAATGAAATAAAATGGCTCTGCTGCATAGCTGAGTTATTTTGGGGTTTTTGTCATCACTGGGAAAGAAAGGGAATTTCACCTGTGCTATAATCCCCTCAGAATAACTTTGTGATGCTTATAAAAAGCTGTGATTTATGTAGTTAGGGAACTGAGCTAATCTTTGGGGTTTTTTTTACAAACTTCTGTGGTGAAGAGACCACAGTGCTTCCCTCTTGCTGGCAGGAGGACGAAACCTCCCCAAACAAATGTGCTCTACCAGAATTAATACCAAGCTGTGGCACAAAATGTTTCAAATACAGGATGATATTTCCAGGCCAGATGTATGAGTTTCTCTGAGCTCCATGGGGTGGTTTAACTTAGCATGAAACCCTAAATGCAGGGTGATGGCAGTGTTTAGATAAGGCAGATGGAGAGCCCAGCTCGGGCTGGGTACTGCAGAAAAGCTGAGCCTTATAAATGAGCTGTACTGCGCTCTGGGATTTTCCTGGCTGGGCCTTTCAAACCCCAGGCTAGATTAAATCATCACAGCTGGGGAGAAAATATCAAGAGCTGAATAACTACTTTATGAGAGCTGTAAGAGTGTGAAGGTTTTAAGGAGCTAAATAATTATGGCACTCTCTGAGAGCCACAAGGAAGATGAATGAGTTTGGGGCTGACAGCGCTGTTTGTGCTGATGTCATTCTGAAACACAAATGAAAATATCAAAGATGTGGGGAGAATTTCACCCACGGCCAAAGGCACGGCTAGGGGAGCAAATACAGGTTAAAGTGTGGCAGGGAGGAGTCCAGCAAGGACTTAGCTCCAAGGAAAAATGACATTTTTCAGGGATTTTTATGTGAGGTTCAGTGCCCCATGTCTTGTGCAGGAAGCCACGAGCATCCTGAGCTCTGTGTCAGTCAGCTGTGGGCTGGTTTGGTCATGGAACTCAGTCAGCCTGGGAATAAAATGTCTCCCATGAAGGTGTGCAAGTGGGAGGGCCTAAAACTTTGTGCAAAATCCCAGAATCCCAGAAAAGTTTGGGTTGGAAGGGACCTTAAAGCTCATCTTATTTCAGCCCCCTGCTGTAACAGGGACACCTTCCACTATCCCAGGTTGCTCCAAACCCCAACGTCCAAGCTGGCCTTGGGCACTGCCAGGGATGGGGTATCCATGAATGTGTCACCAGTCCAAAGTTAAGGCAAGCACCAAAGGGAGAAGATTTTGGATCCTGTTTGATACCATCCCTTCCATCAGATGACTCTGGGGGAGCTGCTCTCTGCTCACCCAACATCAGTGACTTCAAACCTCTTCTCAGAGGTATCTCAGGACAATGGGGATGTTTGGCCAGTCTGGGGCTGCCAAACTCCTTCCAGAAATGCCTTTGGAGCAGCAAGGCCAGCTGAGCTCCTGGTGTTTGCCAAATCTGGGTGCCACACGTGCCACCAATCCCATCTATTCAGGTGTGGTGCAGTTTGTGCAGCACACACAGCCAGGTAGAAATTCAGGGGGAATTTCTCCATGGAAAGGAGGGTCAGGTCTCAGGAGGAGCTGCCCAGGGAGGTTTGGAGTGCCCATCCCTGGAGGTGTCCCAGGAAGGGCTGGACGTGGCACTCAGTGCTCTGGGCTGGGGACAAGGTGGGCATGGGGCACAGCTGGGCCTGCATGGGCTGGGAGGGCTTTTCCAGCCTCAGGGGTTCTGTGTTCAGGATGAGCTGCTCAGACCTTGCCTGCGATTCAGCCTGGGAGAAACACGGGAACCAAAAAAGGCAAAGAAATACAATAAAAGATGTGAGAGGGCTGTGAATGCCCAGGCAGCTGTGGGATGAAAGTTTATTGGGCCAACACGGGGGCAGAAGTGAGAGGGGAAGGGTGCCCTGAGTCCATGAGCATGGAAATCATGGGCAGACATCCTGCTGACTCCGGGCAGCTTAGCCTGGATCCAGCAAATGGCCTTGCCCTTCCCCCTCCCCGTGTGCAGCATGGCAGCCCAGATCCTATTTCAGGGTCTGCACTGGCGCATTTTTTCTCCCTTAGATCTTTCCACGGGAGAGCTCCGGCTCCTCCATGTGGGACAGCAACACCCCCAGGGCTGAGCCTGGGGAAGGAGGGTCAGGAGAGGGGCTGTGCTGCCTCTGGGGAGCCACCAGCAGTCCTGGCACTGAGGGGAGAGCTGAGGATGCAGACCCCCAGTGGGTCCGCTGGCAACCTGTTAAATTTCCTTTTGGTGGAAATGTTTGGTTAAAGAAGTTTCTGGAAGCACCTGCACCATGGGATAGCACTGACCAAGATTTTGCAATGAGCCAGTTTGAGGGTCACGATCCCCTTCTGACACCAAACTGTGCCATGGCTGAAGGGCCAAAGGCAGCTTAAAGCCCAAAACTCACAAAACCCTGCAACAAAGGCAAAGTTAAATTGGGCTGAAAATCATTTTAAGCACTATTAAAGAACATAAATAGCACGAGAGCGGGGAGCAGGAGGAGGAGTGAGCCCAGGTGAGACACGGATAATAAACAAGGTAGGATTGCTCTCAGTAGATACTGGCAGAGCGTGCACATGAACGAGGTAATTTGTTTGGGCTGAGGAAAGGAAATCCAGCTGGAGAAGGAGCCCGAGGATGGGGTTTGGCTCTCAGGGTGTGTTTCTGTGGAGCGTAGCAGACTGTGGAGAAGTCTGCCACAGGAAATACTGGAAACTCCAAGGCTTGAGCCAGTTAAAAAAATGAGTTGGGGGGGAAATCACCCAGAATAATCAGGAGGGAAACGCTCGTGGAAGTGGCAGGCTGGGAAAACACAGGTCCCTGCCTATAAATTAGAATAACTCAGATAAACTCAGTAGCCAGCAAACTGCACACATGGAACAGGGAACCAGAGCTCCAAACTCTGCCTCCCAAACTCCCAGCAGCCAAATCCGTGCTGGTGTAAACTGGTGAAGCTCCTCTCCCTTCACCAAGGTGTGGGGATGATTTATGGGGGCTGAGAGTGCTGACCCCGGGGCTACACCGGCTCCATCACCTGCTGGCATTGCGGGTCACAACCCCCCTGATTTATCCCCGGGGCTCTCGGGAATTTGCCAGCTCTCCCTCGCAGACAGGAACCCCCCAAGGGCACCGAGCCCCCCCAGACCTGCGTCACTGCAGCCCCAAGGCTTTGTGCAGATGGTGGTGCCCCCCTTCCCCTCTAATCTTTGGGGCTGATAAAAGCCCAGCCTACGCAGAGCCCTCCGCTGGCTCCAGCAGATCATGTTCCACAAGTGGATATGGTTGTTTCCAGCATGGAGACTTTCTGATCTCAGTTTGGCTGCTTTTATTCTGGAAGGAAAAGGGCCCTGGTGCACTGAAAAATTATATTTTGCTTCTCACATCGACCTTTTTTTTTTTTTTTTTTTTTTTTGGCAAAGATTTGTTTTCTCATATCTATATTTTTGAGGTTTTTTTTTTTTTTTTGCAAAGATTTGTTTTCTCACATCTATATTTTTGATGGTTTTTTTTTTTTTTGCAAAGATTTGTTTTCACCCCAATCCCACGTGTAAATATTGAAATAAGCTCTTATCTTGGTTTTTTCCCTAACTTATTAAAAAATGCTGCAGGAAGTTTAGAGCAAAGGCTTTGTGGTCTCGTTCTAAAACATCAGTGATTGAAGCACCAATGAATTCACCTTCAGCTGGAGTTATTCTCATGGAGAAGACAAGTCAAAATTATCAAGAAACGTCACTCGGTGTTTATTAAAAATCACCTGATTTTATTAACACTGAGAATTTCATAGCACATCACTTTGTCCCATCAGCCACTGAATTTCTTGGCATGTTTGGTACCCCCTGGAAATGAAATCTGGCAGCTCTGATCTACCCAACCCTCCCCAGGAGCTTTGGGAATTATTCCTTTCCCTGATTACCACCCTTTACTCCAGACCAAATGAGGGGTGGGCTCTAAAGGAAAATAAAATGTTGATTTATCATGTTCATATACAGGATTTCACAGTGTTTGTGTGTTTGCAGGCAGATCCGAATTAAGATAATCCAGACAGGTACTGATAACTCTACCAAAACCACAGTCAAGTGCAAGAAAAGAGCCATTTTTGGGGGATGTTGACTCCTCCAGCATTCTCCTACAGGCAAACAAACACCTCCAGGATTCAGTAAACCAATTCCAGTGCATTTCTGAACAGAAATGAAGGTTTCTGCTGTGTATTTTAATATTATAAACAGAGGGCAGAATTAAATACTCCCATTGCATGCAGAATAGAAATGTAGATGTAATAAGCTATAATACCCTCCTCTCTGCTATACCATGGTGGATGTTTAGTATCATCCAAAACTAATAACCTTGGCTTCCTTCAGCAAAAAAAAATGAGATCCTGTGAGCTGCAAGAGCTTTTGTTCACGTGCCAAGCAAAGAGCTAAATGTGTACATCCCTTCCTCCAACCACATCAAGCCTTTTGTAACCACAGTCAGATAATTTTGCTCTTTCACTCTTTTTTATTTAGTTCTTTTTTTTTTTTTTTTGCCACACCACGGATTTTATGGGAGGACACTGAGAGATTGAGTAAGAGATGTGACAAATGATCCACCCAGCCACCCCAAAAAGCAGGTGGCAGCCCTCGAGGGGCTGGCAATTAATGCCATATGTGACATAAAACTCTCCCTAAAGCCACTGGTTTTATCTGTGGGACTGAGGGGACAAAACTGTGAAAGTTGGGGAGTAAAATTAAATGGACCCAAGATGTGGAGCTGATCCCCTTTTCTTCATGGCCTTTCAAGTTTTTCCAGGTTTATTGACTTATATAAAAATCCAGGCTGAAGATGAAACTTCCAGTTTGCTCCTCGAAGAAAAACCCCAAATAACACACCACGAAAAGCTGCATAATTCCATGATGGAAACAAAAAGTTTGGTGTCTTTTGAGGAGTATTTCAAAGAGAGATAATTTTAAATCCAGCAGAGATGATGTGTGACTGGTCCCAAGCAGGAACAAGCCATGAAATGAAGGGCAGCACCCACAGCCAAGACAACCCCAAAAACCTTCCCTGGCTCCCATGAGGAAATTTGGGAAAATACTGAGGTGGTGCAAGGCCAGTTATAAATCCATGAAGCCACACAGGGGAGGTGCTGGAGGCTTCAGAGATGTGAGGAGGGCTTGAGGCTCCTGCTGCACATCTGGCAGAGAGAGCAGCAGCTGCACTGCCCTGATCCGTGGCAGAGGGGGTGGGAGTAGGTGTAGGATCAGGCTGGGTTACAATGTGCCTCTCAAACTTTTATTGATTTCCCAATCTCCTCTTTCAAAAAGGGAAAGAGGGGTGGGAATGAAGAGAAGAATTTTGCTGTGAGCCAGGCAGGCCTTGTTTCCCTTCAGATCTGCCCACCCTCGCCCACATCCGAGCAGGGAGCTCTTCTTACCAGGCAATTTCTTTTTTTCCCTGGAAATATTTAAGCAGCAGTGAGCAGTGAGAGGGCCTGGGAAGTTGAAGCAGCAGAATTTACAGTGCCAGGGTGTGGAACCTCCCTTACCTGTCTGGTGAACCTGAGCACGCCCCAAAGCTCTGAGCCTTAAACATTAATTAATCAGGCTGTAAGAGATTAATCAAATAAAGTTAATTTCAAAAGTAAAATGAGTACATACTTAAGGGCCCGGCTCAGCTGAGGTCCAGCAGATTGTAAGAAGGACATCACATCATTTTGTTTTCCCTGTTTGGAGGCTGAAAGGCATTTCCAGCATTTCTGAGGGAATTGGTGCAGAATTAGTGGGTGCTGAAGGTACAACTGAACCTGGGAAGGGTGCACAGAGAAATACCAAAATTCCTGGGTAGGAATTCATTGGCAGAATCACCTGCAGCCAGGGGAGGGGCACAGCAGCCACAGCCTGCACGAGAGGAGCAACTCAGAGGTCTGGAGAAAGGGCTTGGAAAGAGCAGGAACAAAAGGATAACACTGCTATGGGCAGGGAAACAGTAAAATGAGAAACAATGAAAGAGACAGCAGTAAAACATGCATCTGTTATTTAATCCTGGGTAAATACCCAGATTAGTGACATCAGATTCTGCTGTTTGTTTGGAGCTCGCTCTGGAGCCATGGCTCCCAAAGTGGAGGCAGCTGGGATGGAGCCCATGGATCCAGCCCAAGGATTTATCCCAGACATGGCTGTCCCTATGCAGCACAGGCATCAGGCAGAACTAAAGTTTGTAGGGAAAAATTGTCTTTCCAGCCCTTGTGCTCATAAAAATAAAGCTGGCATGAGCTGGCAGGGCGAGGGAATTGCAAAGTTTCATAAATTGTCACATCATTTTGTAGTCACTCAGTGCTTAGATGGGCCTTGAAGGTCATGAAGGCTAAACATTGTGTCTCTTTTTTCACTGGTTTTTATCCCAGATGCCATCTTTACTTCCCCACAAAGGCTGGCTGTGGTTCACAGAATCTCAGAATCATTAAGGTTGGAAAAAACTTCCAGGACCACGGAGTCCAAGCTCTGCCCCATGCCCACCTTGTCCCTAGCACTGAGTGCCACGTCCAGGCCTGCCTTGGACACCTCCAGGGACTCCAAACCCCACTGGGCAGCTCCTTCCAAGGCCTGACCTCCCTTTTCCAAGGAGAAATTGCTCCTGGTGTCCAACCTGAGCCTCCCCTGGCCCAGCCTGAGGCTGTTCCCTCTCCTCCTGTTCCCTGCAAGAAAAGGGTGACTCCCAAGTGAGAAAGCAAAATTTGCTCACTTCCTAAAGAAATATCAACAAACAACCAATGCAGAAAAAAAGAGGCTGATTTTTGATTTAATATTTGACTGGCTCAGCCCACAAGGAGCATCCCACTGAATGTTCCTGAGCTGAGCTGTAAAGTGAGACGTTTCCACAAGGCTGCTGATGTTCCTGCAGATAAATGTGTTGAGTTCCTGCTGCTTCTGCCACTTGGCAGCGGGGCGGGGAAGGCTGGTGCCCAGCAGTGAAAGTGTTACCGAGCACCAGGGGCAGCTGGAACTGCTGAGGAAGGCACATGGAAAACATGACGCTGAGTGAGCCAGGCTAATTAACACTGGCTGCTTAAATTAGACAGCTTTTAATGGCTAATGTTTAAAAATAACACCTTAATGATGTCTAAAAATAGCTGCTGCCGAGCCTGGGAGTGTTCTGACCTCTGTTCAATTGGGGGTCCATTTCCCAGGACTGGTGGTGTAAATCACATTTCCCTTTGAGGTCCTGTTCTCACCGGGATCAGCTGCAAAGCCTCGTGCCTGACCTCGGGAGCCTCTGTGCAAATGCACCTGAGTGAGCCAGAGGGCTCCTCTGGATGGTGGGCAACGTGTGGAGGTCGTGTGTGGGATGAGGAATTAGAGAGGAGAAGCTCAGGTCTGGATGGTGGGCAACGTGTGGAGGTCGTGTGTGGGATGAGGAATTAGAGAGGAGAAGCTCAGGTCCTGCTCATCATGAGGGAGTGGGAGATTCCCAGACCAGGCAAAACCAGGGATGTGAGAGGATGAAGGACACAGGAGACCCAAGCTCCATTTC
>JACBWW010001292.1:0-14349 GCA_020086605.1 Lanius collurio
CAGCTCAGCTCAGCTCAGCTCAGCTCAGCTCAGCTCAGCAGCCTCCCAGCTACCTTTAGCTGCATAAGCACATGTCCTGCAATCAGAAAGGTGTGAATCTTAGGAAGGAAACAGACACTGGGAATGAAGAGGGGAGATTAGTCCACACTCGCAGGAACAGGCAACAGCTACCAAACCCTCTGGCAATAGCTTGTGTCTAGAAGCTCTCTACCTTCAAATCCACCTCAAGGGTCTGGCACTTGTGCTGACTTGCACAAAAGAACCCACTGCACCCTGCAGCAGTGGGCTCCTTCTTTCCAGCCTGGATGGAGACATGTCCTGTATTTTGCAAGCATGCCCAGGGGTTCAGAATGGAACATGCTGATCATGTTTAGCACCTTAAGGTGCTCTTTCTCTCCTAAAGTACGCTTGGGGAAATTAAAGGCAGTGCTATCCCCACCTTTCCAAACAAATGACCCTCCTTCTACTGCAGTTGCCTTCAGAATACTGCCACTTCTTCATTTCAGACTATGCTTCCCTGGGAAGGATACACAAAAGGTTAGGGGAGTTGCAAGCACTGGCACCTGCAACTTTCAACTAACTGCATCTTCAGAAAGGCTTCTGGCAACAGGCCGTTCTCTGGACACAAACATGGCAATGCCGAGGCAAGATAGATGACTTCACTGCATCTTTTAGCCCAGATCTCTGTGGCCAGAGAAGAAAGAAGCAGCATGTCCTGCTCCTTCTGCTCATCCTCTCTGGGAGCAGCTGTACAAAACACAACACAGTTTTAAATTCTAACTCAGCTGGTGCTTTCCTGAAGAAGGTCAAGAGAAGTAAAGGAAAGTGACTTGGCTTCACGCTTGCAGCAAATGTGAATTTTCTTGTGGATTTCAACATTCGGGATTTGAACCAGTAATGGGTTTTCTTCAGTAAATCCAAAGGACGATTGGCTACAGAAACTTCTATCTGATGCTACTGAGTAGCACTGACAGTTCTCTGGCTGTGATTAATTTTATTCCAACCTGCTTTCTCCGACTGTGTATCTGACAGCAGGACTTGCTCCATTCAGCCAGCAGCTCTTCCAGAAGAAAGCTGTTGTGAAACTGGTCACACATCTTCCCAACGCTGCCTCTTTAACAGTTTTCTTCCTGTGTTCAAATGTATTTTTCAGCTTCCTAAGGAGTGCAATGTCCATAACAAAGGAGACAAGATTTTCATGCAAAAATCGAGAGACCTTGAACTGCAGTGGTGAGAAAAACTCTGGTGTAATACCAGTGTCAGATGGCATGGGCCTGAAAAACACACTCACATCGATACTAACAGGCTTAGGAGAGACACAGAGCAGGGTGAGGGATTCCCAAAGAAGCTGAATTGACAGTGCAAAGGAGAGTTAATAGCAACCAGAGGCTCAGTTACTTTATCAGAGCTGCCCCTGTTTTCAGGGCCTGAAAGAACAGCTCAGCGACAGAAAGACATCCAGATCATTTGGCCATGCTTGCTCTTCTTGAACACTGTTTTCCATTCCATCCTAGTGTGGTTGCATACTAGCCACCGGTTCAAACCAGCACGTGAGCTACACAAGAGTCTTTCAGAGGCAACACTGAACAGTTGTAGGTTCTGCCCTTGCCCTCGCCCAGCATGCTCCTCACACACACAGCACACTTGCACTTGCATCAAAACTCACAGGCACCACACCCACAGTTTCAGCCCCTGCACTAATTGTGGCCCTGGCAAATCTAGCCCTGGGTGGATTGTGCAGCAAGAAGCCATGAGGGCCGTGCTTCTCCCCGACTCCAAGCATTGCTCCAGAGGCCACACAAGCTTGTGTAGTCAGGCTGTAAGGCTCAGTGACACACAGAGATCAAGTCCTACCCGCTGAGAGCACATGTCCTTGTGGAAGGGGCTGAGGAGCCCTGGAGCTGGGGCAAGGGAAAGGGCAGGTCTCTTCTCCTGGGAGCAGAGGAGAGGGGAGAAGGGAGCAGGGAGGGCGTTCTCCTCCTGCCACAAGCAGGGCCAAAGGGGCTGTGGTGGGAGCAGTGCCTGCCCAGCAAAGGAAGCAAAAGGCAGGCACCTCAGCAAGCACAGTTCCCTCTCAGTGGAACAGCCAGTTCTGCTGTTGGCACTGATCCTCCTCTGGGAGGTTCCTGCCTGCTCTCCCCACACACAACTGCTTATTCCTGTCCCCACAGAGGGCTTCCCGCTGTGACGTGGGCCACAGCAGCTTGCTTTCCCATGCTCTGAATGAGGAGGAGGAACTTTTATAATGGCAGAGGGAGGATTAATTCATATTTTAGTTGTTTCAACCATCATGACTTCTGGTTGAGTTCACGAGGCAAAATTCACAGTCCTGCTCTAAAGTGTTGCACAAGTGCAATACCGAGATGTGACTGCTGGACACAATCACCGTTTGAGTCCCTTTGTCATTTCTTCAGGGAGCTGCACTGCATGGACATTCTCTAAGAACCACTGGGTTGAATATAAAGGAGGACACACTTCAGGCAATTTGAGAAAATTTTCTCCTTTTATTATTTCTTCAAACGTATAGATGTAGATATTACTGAAGGGCAACTATAACCAACGTAGCTCACTTGCCTAAACAAAGGGTAACTGGGAAATAATTTGCCACTAAAAATCCTAAAGGGCCTCTTGACCCAATGATAATGAAACCAGTTCCTACTATGAAATTTTGGACTACCTATTCTCCTAAAGTGAGTTAAAACTATTATCTTCACTTTCACAGACTGAGATAAACTACATCTTTAAAAAACTATTGAACTTGCAGGTCACTGAAAATCTACATTAATTGTCTAACAAGCTAGTTTTTGGTCTTCCAGGTGTGCCAGGCAACCTCTCGGCATCGCTGTCTTCCGTGAGGATGTGAAGGTGGAGCCACTTTGTGCTTTACAGACCGGGGCAGCATTGCAACAATACCATCATGACTGCAAGGTGAAGGGCAAGGCACCGCAGAGATGTGTGTCTGCACCATGAATCCAGGTGCCGCAGCATCTGCCTTCCGTGGCAGCAGGAAAGCAGCTTCAGGATTGCCAGGGACAAATGCAAGAATTATGCAGTGCTCACGTGGCTGCCATCAGGTGTGAGCCTCCCCAGCACAGCTCTGTGCAGGGAACTCCTCTCAGTGGCTGCAGAGCAGCATCCAGAGGCAAAATCGCAGCTGACCGTAAGCTCGCATCGCCTCTCTGTGGGCAGCCGCATCTCGGGCCAGGGGCTCAAAGAGGTTGAGCGGCTCGAGCCTTCGCACTGCCGGCGGCAAGCTGATCTCCGCAGGAAGCCTCTTGTTGCCTAGGACAAAGTGCTCCAGGCGTTTCAGCTGCAGGCAGCGGCGCAGGTATGCCATGATGTCCCACAGCCGCCGCGCAAATTCCCTCCTGCGCCACTGGGACAGCGGTACGGTGGTCAGCACGTGCATGACCACAGTCTTCCAGGTCGAGCTGGAAAAACCCGTGCCCCTCTTGTGGTTTGACATGGAAATGGTTTTCTTGCAAAAAAAGCCCTTCTAGTTCTTATCAGAACCAATCAATTGTCTGGCTTGATTATTGGCAACTTTTAAGCCACTTAGGAGTTTGACACGCCTCTGCAAATCACATTTTAAGACAGACAGAGCCCGGGAAAGCTCTCTGGACTTCCGGCCATCAAAGCTGCAACTTGGGCCCCCGGGCCCTGCTCAGCCTGGCCTGACCCAGGAGGCAGCCGCCCCCTCCTTGGCCCTGTTCTATCTGGGCCCCCCAGCTCTGCCCCATGCAGGTAGAGCTGGGCTGGCAGCGGCCCCCCTTCACCGCCACGGCAGAGCTCAGCTCCGGCTGCCGGCAGAGATCACGGGACTGAGAGGGATAAGAGAAGTTCCAGCCCGATTAACCCTATTAGTGCTGTTAAGATTTCTTCAGAACAGATGGGCCTGAAAATGCTGATCCTCTCCCAGAGAGAAAGCAGAAAGAACGTGAAGAGACACCCTAAGGTTTAAGTCAGTAGACGGAAGGGCTGAAACCCTGAGAGAAAAGAAAGAGGAGATGCTTCAAAGCTGGAAGTTGAAAATCTGTTGCAAAAACCCTTTGGGGATGAACTGGACTCTTGGAGTCCCTGCTGTAATTTCATAGAGCATCGGAGGGGGGTAGAGCAATTGGGAGCTAAGGTGCCTCTGCATTTTCTCTCTTTATTCCTTTGGCTCCAGAGTGTTTGGACTCAGTTTTGCCTTCACCTGGAGGAGTGTGCAGTACACCTGAAGTTGATTCTGCCTAGGGGGTGGGGGGCATGGTCTCACCCTTTGATGTGGACTGATTCACTGATTGAACCGACTGTAAAAAGGAACCAGGAGGGGTCAATGTGAAGATGAGCCCAGTTCCGACAGATAAGGTTTGCTCCTAGAGATGAGTAAAGAAGACCTTGCTCCTGAACGACTCTGCCTTAAATTTACACCTCATGTTAGCTCAAATTGAAACCCTCAAAAAGCAGCTGTGGGAAAGCAGTGATTCGAGGTTCGGGACTTTTTCACTGCAAGCAGAAACCTCCCAGGCAGCTCTTTTGCTGTGATGTTGAACCTATAAGAGCATTGTCTCTAGTGGGAATGTCTCCATAAGGTCAGCAAGAAAGACTCAGACTCCTATCTCTTTATGTGAACTGAAAAGATTACAAAGGTGGTAAACCATCTGACATCTCAAGGGTTGTTTCTACATTATCAGCATGGAGAAAGTGTGGGGAGGAAAAGTGTTCTAAGGGTTTAGTCTGATTCTAACTTCTGTTTCCTTCTTTTAGGTCTGCTAATAAACTTCTTAGAGTCTTTTAAGTTTGAGCCTGTTTTGTTTTCTCCTAATTCTTATGTCACAGAGGTAAAATAAGTAAGACATGATCTGAACTAAACCACTACAGAGTTCTTTGTTTTTCTTTGCTTGTGCGTGTGGCTTTTGCATTCCCTATGCAACTGAATTGATCTCAAGTGATGGCGACCATCAAAGAGACGGGGCTCCATAGATTGCTCATATGAAGGCCGTTTATTCATTCTTCTAGCTGTGCCTTTATACCCTTGTATTATATAACAAGTAATATTTGCCAAGTGATATTGCTCTAACATATGCCTCGTACTAACTAACACAGGTATGCCTAGAATGCACTATCACAGCATTTTTCTCAAAATCCCGCTTCTCTTTGCCAAGGCTTCAGGCCCAGCGAATCCACCCCTGTCATGAGCTGAGCAGTACTGGCAGTACGGCTCTCTAGGCCTTGCAGGCCCACATCTCCCCCTTTCTGTTCTACCAAAAGGATTTTCTTGGTAGTCTTATCAATCAGTCTCTGCACACATTGCAAAATACATGGCAAACAAATCATCATAAGCAATAACATGGCTAAAATATAAATTCCTGTTTTAGCTACGTGTTTAAGCCAGCCAGTGAGCCCCCATCCGTTAAGCAAGTGCTCAAGCCAATCACTGTCATCTACTATCCTTAATTTGGTCACGCTGTCTGAAAGAGCTTGTATGTTAGCATGAATGGACAAAGAGTTGTCAGAAAGGTTCATACAACATAAGCCTTCGAAATCTTCGCAGCCGTGTCCATGTGCTAAAAGCAAAAAGTCAATCACAGCTCTGTTTTGAAGCGTCGCATGTCTTACACTCTCTACATCTGTCAGCAAGCCTGTTAAAGCAGAGCTAGTAGCGTTAGTTTGCTTTGCAAGCCAGCAGCCAAGGTTGTTTAAAGTTTTCAGTGCATGTGCCGTGCCTATAGCTGGGATAATTGAGGCAAACACTCGGGCTCCAAGGTTCCAAGACTCCACATTATCATCACAGTCAGGGCTGTTATGTGTGTGTGCTGCGCTTTGCTCTTACTAAGCTGTGCAGCGATGGGAAGTTGTCCCGGAAAGAGTGAAACGTGGTTAATCGCCCAAAGGTGCAAGGGCCTCCTACGGACCTTCCTGGTATTCCTTTCCAAGCTCTGTTTCCACATATCAAAAACACATTGTCCATCAAGCCAATAGGGACAATTCCAGGTATGATTGGCTGAGACAAGGTATGATTGCACCAGGCAGAGGCATTGGCATAAATCCCTGTGCCTGAGACATCAAGACCAATTTTTTTGTCAGCAAAAGGCCCAGTGGTATAATTTAAATAAAAACATGCAAAGGCTTGCATAGATCCAAAAATGTCTAATTCTTGGGGTGGCAAGGAGAGGGTGAAAAAATCAGAAACTTTGTTCACCCCTAACCATCTATCATTGGCAAGATACCACCCTGCTTACCCAATATTCTTTTTACGATATTCATCATTGCACCACCACAGTGGTTCAATTCGTCCTGGGGCAACACAATCTCTGTGCATTGTTTCGTTGTAAAGGGTATCCCATTCAGTTTTCCCCAAAGGTATAGCTACCAGACAAGTCTGGAAAGGATCACCAGGAGAGGTCATGGACAGGCACATTGTAGTCTCATTCAAAGCTTCAGCTAGTGTAAGCCATACATTGCGTTCAGGAAGGGGTGGCATAGCAGCCACTTCCTGTTTGTCAAAAATCCTTATGTATAAAAGGGTTAATATTTGAATTCTCCACATCTTGTCTTGGTTATAACTTGCTTATCCTACAATTTAACAATCAGGTTATTTTTTTGTTTGATTACACACAGTAATAGCTATGTTTGATTATACACAGTAATATCTAAAGCACGCTGATCTACGTCTGGGACCAGAGAGGTGCTGCCGAAGCACTTCAGGCCCTAATTAATCTCTAATGAAAACAAGAGGAGTAAATGATACAATAACTTTGCGAAAGCAATAATAACATAAAGTTCTGGCAATATATGAGATTCTATGAGGATTTTAACTGTTGCTGTGTTGCAACTGCTGTTGTTTCTGCATCTTCCAGCTTCAGCTTGCAGGTATCACAGCAGTTTCTGGATTCAGCAGTCTGGCGAGGGTGGAGCAGGCAAAGTGTCAGGTCGATCAGGATCCTCAGAAGAGGTCTTCAGGGGTTCTCTGAATGGTCTCACGTTCTTGGCTGGAAGCCATTTGGGGCCAATTTCTGTGGAAACACAAGCAAAACCTCTTCCCCACGTGACAAGGGGATAGAGTCCCATAATTTTACCTGTTTGTGGATCCTTTACTAGAACTGGGGCTTTTTGCTTTACTGCCATCTTAGAGCTGCTACCAAAATGCCTTACAATTGGAGGGTTAGGATCCATAAGTGAACAATTTAAAAAGTTAAACACATACAATGCTTTCTGCAATCGCTCTGCCGGGGTGGCATTCCCCATTCCCCCTTTCTGTTGCAACAGCAGGCGCTTCAGTGAGGCATGAGCCCTCTCGATAATGGCCTGTCCTGTGGGGGAGTGAGGAATTCCCGTTTTGTGTGTGACCCCCCAGAGAGCAAAAAAATTCGCAACTCTCTGGGAAATGTATGCAGGGCCATTATCAGTTTTGATCTGCTGGGGGATCCCCAGAACTGCAAAGGCACTCGAACAGTGACTGCAAACGTCTTTAGCTGATTCTCCTGTGTGACAGGAGGCAAACAAGGCACCGGAAAAGGTGTCTATAGAAGAGTGAATGTATTTGAGTCTCCCAAATTCAGAAAAATGAGTTACATCTGTCTGCCAAATTTGGAGGCTGTCGAGTCCTCTGGGGTTAACACCTCCCGTGAGGGAGGGGAAGGAGTGCCTCTGGCAATCCGGGCACACAGCCACAATACCGGCAGCTTGGCGTGTGGTCAAGTTAAAGGAGCGAGCAAGTGCGGCAGCATTCTGATGGAAAAATGAGTGACTAAGTTTAGCTTGGGAAAAGCGATCTGGCAAGTGAACAGTTAAGGTTAGTAAGTTTGCCTGACGATTTCCTTCTGCAATAAAACCGGGTAAAGTAGTGTGAGACCTAACATGCATAACAAAGTAGGGGTGCTGTCTGTTATCTAAGAGGAAAACAAGCTGTTGTAACCAGTAAAACAAATCTTTGTTGGGCACGTCTTTCAGAACAGCAGCTTCAGCCCTCTCCACTAGTCCTGCAACACAAGCAGAGTCTGTTATCAAGTTTAAAGGAGCAGTAAAACATTGAAAAGCTCGGACTACAGCTGCTAATTCTGCAATCTGGGGAGAACCTGAAACTGTAGCAACATCTGAATCCCACCGGGCGAGATCGGTGTTCCACCACAGCAGCACGGACTTCTGTGTGCGACCAGACCCATCTGTAAAAACAGTCAGAGCCTTTAGAGGGATGTCACTCCTCTTGGGTTTCATCAGGAGATTGAAACTGGTGGCCACAAGTCTGTGCTTTGGGGGATGTGTCAACAGCTGTCCAGGAAAGTCTGCAAGAGCTATTTGAAAAACTTCAGATTGTTGCAACAACCACTGTAAATAAAATGCAGTAACAGGCAAACAGATAAGACAGAAATCCACACCTGCAAGTGTGGTAAGTCTCTGTCTCGCTTTAACAATGAGTAAGGCAAACATTTCATGTTGTGTAGTTACAGTTTTAGACATTTGATGTGGCAAAAAAATCCATTCAATAATCAGCAAAGGGTCAGGCGCTTTAGGATCCCACTGGAAAATCAAAGCATGGGGTTGTTTAGCTGGATTCAGAATTATCAATGAAAAGGGCAACTCAGGGGCACACCGGGCTGCCTGCCGATTGGAAATAGCGTCAGCTACCAATTGCAGTGCTTGGCAGGCCTCTGGTGTGAGGTGCCGAGGTGAAAGGAGATCAGGCTCTCCCTTCAGCAGCTCAGAGGGCCTAAATCAGTGTTTGAAATTCCTAATAAGGAACGAACCCAATTGATTTTTCCCAAAAGTTTCTGAGCATCATGCAAGGTGCGAATGTCAGCATGAATTTGCAAAGGCTGAGGAGAAATACTCTGGGTCCTAATGTGCCACCCTAAATACCTCCAAGGGGGTTGGCGTTGAATTTTTTCAGGAGAGACACAAAGCCCTGCTCGGGTTACAGCAGCAGTGACAAGGGCTAGGGCTTCCTCCATGACTTCTTGTTTTTCTGCTGCAACAAGGATGTCATCCATGTAATGATATAACAAAGCAGCAGGCATTTGTTGACGAATGGGGTTAAGAACTCTTGCTACAAACCACATACAAATCGTGGGGGAGCATTTCATGCCCTGCGGAAGAAAAAGCCAATGAAATCTCTGCAAAGGGGCTTGCATATTTAGGCTTGGAACAGAAAAAGCAAATTTAGGAGCATCATCAGGATGCACAGGAATATCAAAAAAGCAATCTTTCAAATTAATGACTGTTAAATGCCAATCTTGGGGAACCATAGTTGGGGAAAGCAAACCAGGCTGAAGGGTCCCCATGTCTTCAATGACATTATTGATTTTTCTGAGATCTTGGAGCAAGCGCCACTTGCCAGATTGTTTCTTAATAACAAACACAGGTGAGTTCCAGGGACTGGTAGAGGGGACTATACGTCCCTTTTGCAGGTGCTCTTGGACAAGGTCAGTGAGTGCGCGTAGTTTGGGCAATGGAAGGGGCCATTGATCCACCCAAACAGGTGTCTCAGTTTTCCAGGTCAATTTTGGGGTGTCACGCGCCTCAACGGCCCCAATTAAAAATCTGACTGCATTTTAATTCCCCATTGGGAGAGCACATCTCGTCCCCACAACACCATGGGCACAGGCAGTACAAATGGCTTTACAGAGCCTGTGCGACCGTCAGGTCCTGTCACGTCAATGATAGCGCGACTTTGTTGACTGTAGCTATTTCCCCCAATTCCAGTGAGGGTTTGTGGCACCTCGGTGAGGGGCCAAGTGGGGGGCCACTTGGCCTGACAAACAATGCTTACATCTGCGCCTGTGTCTAAAATTCCTGTGACTGTCACCTGTTGTCCCCGCAGTGACAGGGTACATTTATAAACAGGACGTTCATTAGAAATTTCTTGCACCCATAATATTTCTGGGGTTCCTGTGGAACCAAATCCTCCCTTTCTTGTGTCACACTCTGCTACAGGGGGTGTCAAATTGCGTGGAAAGAGAATTAATTGTGCAATGTCTGCACCTTTTGGAACAGTACAGGGTGGAAAGGGAGTCCAAGCCATGATTTTTATTTCCCCTACAGAGTCTGAGTTTATGACTCCTGGCAGGACAAAAAGTATTTGGAGGGTAGTTGAGGACCTACCCACCAGCAAGGCACTCGTCTGAGGTCCTGGTGGGCCAAAGATTCCTGTAGGGAGCAAATGAACAGTGGAATCAAGCAACGTCACTGTGTCTGAGGTTGCCAAGTCCAGGCCGGAGCTGTCTGTGGTTGCTGGACGT
Source organism: Lanius collurio (assembly GCA_020086605.1). Lineage (NCBI taxonomy): Eukaryota > Metazoa > Chordata > Aves > Passeriformes > Laniidae > Lanius > Lanius collurio. The sequence goes on from JACBWW010001292.1 coordinate 10,221, forward strand.
AGACTTGAGATGACCCTTGGCTGGGTATTATCAGTGGCTGCTCCTGCGGGGCTGGTGGAGCCGGAGCTGGCATCTGCAGCTGGAGCTGTATTGCACGGGAAATAGCAGTATCCTGGAGAGGGTCCTTAAATCATATGGTGTCATGGTGTGGGCAGCAAATACAGAGTCAAGCAAGCTTGCAAAATGCGGTGAGCCAATACCATGTTCTGTAGCTGCACGGCGTAACTCTTTAATCTCCGAAAAAGACAACTGTTCCCAGTGGGCAGCCCGCTTTCTAGTCCCTGTGTATATCACAGGTGCTACGATTCTTTCGGCAACTTCTAAATCGCCCTCTCTTAGTGCTTGTTGTTTTAAGCGGAGCCAGTTGTCATGAGGGTCAGGGGGATATAAATCAGGCTCCTTATCAGTATCAATAGGTCCAGGATCAAAGGGATCCTCATCCAGACCGTCACTGTCTTCATCATAGTTAGCAGCGAAAGCCTTTACAGAGCGCAGAGGGGTCGGGTGCAGGGGGCCCCCCTCCTTTTTCCCCTCTACACATGGAGCTGAAGCAGCAGAGGTTTGTTGTGGCAGGGGGCCGGTGAGGTGGATAAACACTGGGAAGCAGTATCATCGGTATTTAAAGAATTTCGAGACTCCTCTGACGCAGCGGAGGAGCGAGCAGCAATCTGGTTATTAGCAGCAGTTTCTTCAGGTGTTAAGGTAGTCTGAGAGTCTGCATCAGCAACATAAGGTTTCTCTGCCTTTGGGAATTTCCTTGAGCCTTCAAGGCTTCAAAGGTTACTCTCCAAGAGGGTAGCATTTGTGCAGCGGCTTTGTTTCCTTTTGTGGCCAAGTCCCATAACTTAACTCCTGCCATGTCCCACAGATCTGATGTAAAGATCGTGGATTCTGTGACTCCCGGGACCTCTGCCGCTACCCAACATAATATAAGTTTTAAATCATGCGAAGGCAGAGTTTTATCATGCTGTTTTAGCAGTTTAAGCATAAGTTCATAAACGTCTCTTTCTTGGCCAGAAATCCCCTGGCCCATAGTTCCCTGCAGTGTAAAACCCCAAACCCAGCAGGGGTAGCTCACATCCTTTTCTCAGAGAACGCCGGCCGGCTTCCCGCTTCCTTTCAGCGGCTTTTCGTTCAGCAGGGCTCACCACCCGGTCGCCTGCCTCGTCACCCAGCTAGGCGATCATCGCTCCTCACACGAGGGCACCATTTGGTGGTGACCATCAAAGAGACGGGACTCCATAGATTGCTCATAGGAAGGCCATTTATTGATTCCTGTAGCTGTGCTTATATACCCTTGTATTATATAACAAGTAATATTTGCCAAGTGATATTGCTTAACATATGCCTCGTACTAACTAACACAGGTATGCCTAGAATGCACTATCACAGCATTTTTCTCAAAATCTTGCTTCTCTTTGCCAAGGCTTGAGGCCTAGCGAATCCACCCCTGTCATGAGCTGAACACTACTACCAGTACGGCTCTCTAGGCCCTGCAGGCCCACAGATCCTCCCACAGGGGATGGAGCTGGAGCAGCGCACGAAGCTCTTCCCGCACTCGGGGCACTCCCAGGGCTTCCCTTAGCGGTGCCTCCGTTGGTGTTGGGTCAAGTTAGAGCTGCTGGAGAAGCTCTTCCCACACTGGGGACACTCGTAGGGCCTCTCCCCGGTGTGGATGCGCCGGTGGGTGACGAGGTGGGAGTTTTGCTTAAATCCCTTCCCGCAGTCGGGGCAGCGGAAGGGCCTCTCATCCGTGTGAATGCGCTGGTGCTTGAGGAGATTGGAGCTGGTCTGAAACCTCTTCCCACACTCCGAACACTCATAGGGCCTCTCCCCAGTGTGGGTGCGCTGGTGTCTCCATAGGGGGGAGTTGTGGCTGAAGCTCTTCCCACATTCCCTACAAACATAGGGTCGTTCCCCCGTGTGGATCACCTGGTGCTGGATCAGCTTCGAGCTGTTGGTGAAGCCCTTCCCGCACTCCCCACACTCATAGGGCCTCTCCCCAGTGTGGATCATCTGGTGTGCCCTCAGCTGGGATTTGTACCTGAAGCCCTTCCCACATTCCAAGCACTTGTGGGGCTTCTCCCCACCCTGAGGCTTCTCCCCCAGCTCCGAGCTCTGCCTGGATCTCCGGCCGCCTTCCCGGCACAGGGGGGCTCTTTCCTCCCCGGGGCTTTTCCTCCCCCTCCATCCGGCCTTGGCAATGACAAATCCTGGTTTGGGGGGAAAAACAAGGGCTGAGCACCTTGGGCTGGGTGTTCCTCCTGCCCAAGTCCAACACTGGACATCTTGTGTCTGTAAAAAATTCCAAAATATCAAGTTTCAGCCCAAAAGTCCCCCAAACATCAGGACAAAGCCCCAAAACTCCCAAAACATCCAGGTTCAGCCAAAACCGCCTCCAAAATACAGAAATTCAGCCCCCACAAAAAAAATAATGCACCAATATGTACCGAATAAACGGCAGAAACACCAGCATTCACCCCGGGAACATCGTGGATCCCCCTCCCTGGTCACCTGATGGATGGGGGAAAGGGCAACGCTCCTCGGGCTGGGGGAAGCTGCAGATACCGGGACTGGTGGAACCACAGCCCGGGGGGCCCTGAGAGCGCGGGGCGAGGCTGGGCCGTGTGCAGAGCCCGCCCCTCGCTGCGATTGGCCGATTGTGCCGTCAGTCGTGGTTCTCGCGCGCGGATTGGTCGGAGCGGGGAGAAGCCCGGCCCCGGTGAGGCGGTGCCAGGGCGCGCGTGGCGCAGCAGAGGCGCCATTGGCGGAGCGTCTGTGCGGGCCCGGGAGCGGCGGCCGCGGCCGGAGCCCGGGGAGGCGGCGGCGGCGGCGGAGCTCGGAGGCGGCCCCAGCGCAGGTGGGAGCCGCGCTCGCTTCTGCCGGGGCTCGGGGCTCGCTGCGGGCGGAGGGGGCGGCAGGGGGCTCTGGCGGGTTCCTTGTGCCGTGTCCGCGCCGTGTTCCCCCTGGCCTGAGGGCGCTGCGGGAGCGGCTGCCCGCGGTCTCCTTCCCGCTGCTGCCTCGGCAGGAGCCGCTGCCGGAGCGGCGCTGCCTCGGCCCGGGTGCTGTCGGGAGCACAGAGGCGGCTGCCCCGTGCCCGGCACCGTGCGGGAAAGTTCCCGTGGCCAGAGGTTTCTGTGCCCAAAGGAGACGGAGGAGTCCTGTAAAAGGAACTTTATTGCTGGAGCAAGGGAGAGGCCGTGGGGCATTTGCCGTGGGGTCTCTGCAGTTGTTGGCGGACGCAGCCTCGTTTTTCTCCTGATTTCCCCGGCCGCATCTCCGTGTCCCTTTCCCCCGTGGCTGAGTTCCTTGGAAGGTACAGACTTCCCCATCCGCCTCCTGCATGTCCCCCTTAATGTGCACCCCCACTTTGTATAACACCCGATATTCGTGGCTCTGTTAAGTTTGTGTTGTTCTTCTGGAAGTTCAGGACTTCAGCAGGACCTTGGCTGAGCAGCAGTTCGTGTCAATTGGTAAGATTTTCTGAAGCTGATGGTGCTTTCTCCTGTTGCTTCCTTAATGTACAAGTCCCTGGCCTTATCTCCAAGAAGTTTCTCAGAATCTGTTTGAAAGGACAACTTCATCCTACTCCTTTCAGTCCCTCTTCTTCCTATTATCTCAGTACTTCTCTTTACAAACTTTATAATTGCCTTAAATGTCTTCTTCCTGGGCCTTCTTTGGTTTTGGGATTATTCTCAGTGACCTCCTTGTGTGTCCTTTTGTAGCCGTTTGTGGATCAGGAGGCCTGGCTGCCCCCTGCATGCCCTTGATCCCCTGCTGAATGAGCTGCACTCAGCAAGGTGTGGTGCATGGTAAAAAGATGAGAGTTGCTGTAGCACCTGAGAGGAGAATCAGCATTCTAAGTTTAAGCCATGGTGTGTCAGGGAAGCACGAAAACGTGTCCAATTCCCATCCTTTCCATGTTTGGACCGGTACATGAGCTGCTTTCTTATTTCCTTTGTTATCTGTTTAACCACTTTTCCTTTGCCATCTCTTTGCCAGGAGCAGTTTGAGTCATTTAATTTTCCACAAGCTCCTGGTCCTTCTGCTAGAAGAGAATCTGCTCCCATGGCAGGGTGAAATGTGGCGTTGCTCATCGGAGTGGATTGGTCGGTGAGAAGGTCAGGAG
>JACBWW010001293.1:0-14348 GCA_020086605.1 Lanius collurio
GGCTGCAGGAGCAGGGCTGAAGAACAAAATGGTGAAAGGATGCCCATAAGAGCAGCAGGTGGGATTGTGCAGGAGAAGGAGTGATTGGAGGAAGAGGACTTTGAGGAAGAGTAGGGATAGAGGAGGAGGAGCAGGAAGAGGAGGCACCCCAAGGTTCCACCACTCCCTGTATCTGCAGCCTCCTCCCAGCCCCAGGTGCGTATCCCCCCCACCCTCAATCCAGTAGGTGACCAGGGAGGGGGATCCACGATTTTCCTGTGGGTGAATCTTGGTGTTTGTTAGGTTTTTTGGGTACATATTGGTGTTTTGGTTTTTTGGTGGGGGCTGAATCTTTATATTTTGGAGGCCGTTTTGTCTGAATCTGTATGTTCTGGGAGTGTTGAGGCTTTGTCCTGATGTTCGGGGGACTTTTGGTCTGAATCTTGATATTTTGGAGTTTTTTACTGACACAAGATGCCCAGTGTTGGACTTGGGCAGGAGGAATCCCCATGCCAAGGCGCTCAGGCCTTCTTTTTCCCCCCAAACCAGGATTTGTCATTGCCAAGGCCGGATGGAGGAGGAGGAAAAGCCCCAGAGATCCAAGGAGGAAAGACCCCCCCTGTGCCGGGAAGGCGTCCGGAGATCCAGGCAGAGCTCGGAGCTGGGGGAGAAGCCTCAGGGTGGGGAGAAGCCCCACAAGTGCTTGGAATGTGCGAGGGGCTTCAGGTGGAAATCCTGGCTGAGGAAACACCAGAGGGTCCACACTGGGGAGAGACCCTATGAGTGTGGGGAGTGTGGGAAGAGCTTTAGCCGGAGGTCCACCCTGCGGACCCACCGGCGCACCCACACCGGGGAAAGGCCCTACGAGTGTTCTGAGTGTGGGAAGAGGTTTGGGACCAGCACCAATCTCTTCGTGCACCAGCGCATTCACACGGATGAGAGGCCCTTCCGCTGCCCCGACTGCGGGAAGGACTTCAACCAAAACAGTAACCTTATCAGGCATCAGCGCATCCACACCGGGGAGAGGCCCTATGAGTGTGGGGAATGTGGGAAGGGCTTCTCCAGCAGCTCTAACTTGACCCAACACCAACAGAGACACCACTAAGGAAGCCCTGCGAGTGCCCCGAGTGCGGGAAGAGCTTCGTGCGCTGCTCCAGCTCCATCCCCTGTGGGAGAATCGGCGTTGGATGATCCCCAGTGACCCCCCGTTGGGCAGAGCCCTGGTGACCCCCGTTCGGGGTGATCCCCGCTGGGTGGGGGGAAGGTGTTGGAGAGATTTCTTTGCCTTCTCCTTGTGCTGCTGGGATTTGGTTGTTAATAAATCCCCTACCTGTGCCCAGGCTGAGTCTGTTGTGCCCGTGCCGGTGCTCGGGGTGGGATCTCTCCCGCTCCTCCTCTCAGCTCCTGGGCCTTTCCTTGTATTTCCTGTCCATGTGCAGTAGCCGAGGGCAGAGACCAAACAATTGTGGTTTCTCCCAGCATCAAGGAAGGGGCATCCCAATCCTGGGGGTTTTCAAAGGCTTTTTGGGGTTCCCCCGTTTTTTGGACATCCCCACTGGAGGAGGGTGTCCCCCCGTGGTGCAGCCCCGGCCCTCAGGCAGCGCTCAGCCAAGCAGAGAACCGGGCTCAGGTGGACCGGCACTGCCGGCACAGCCTCCGGGTGTCCGCCCGGTTCCTCGTGGGTCACAGAGGTGAGCGTGGGGCAGAGCGTGTCCCCTCGGGCCCTGCCCTGGGAATGTCCCTGGAGCCCCTCCAAACCTCCCAGGGAATCACCTCAGGGTCCTCAGCCCTCCTTGTGCCCGTCTCCGGGGTCTCTTGCCCCTCCCCGCGACCTCCTTTGTGCCTCTCTTTGTCCATTCCAGTCCCTCCCAGTCCATTCCAGTCCCTCCCAGTCCATACCAACCCCACGTGGCAGTGCCGCCCCTCAGCCAATCAGAGCGCGTCTCTCTGATGACTCATCAGTTGCCAGGCAGACCCGCAGCGCCGAGTGCCCCGGGCCGGGCTCGGCCTCCCAGTGCCGCGCGCTTCATTCCCAGTCCTTCCCAGTGCCAGCAGCGGCGCTCCCAGTTTCCCCACCGTCCCTCTAAGACCCTTTCAATCCTTCCCAGTCCCTCTCAGTCCATTCCCAGTCCACTCCCAGCCCATTCCCAGACCTCCACTCTCTCTCCCGGTGTCCCCCACCCAAATCCCCTTTCTCTTAGAGCTACACCCGTCCCTGCCTGTCGATTCCCAGTCTTTCCCAGTGCCACCACAATCCCTCTCAGTGCCAACTCAGGCCCTCTCAGGACCCCCACACTCCGTACCAGTGCAAATCCAGTCCCTCACAGTGTCCCCACAGTCCCTCTTAATCCCTCCTAATCCCTCTCAGTCCATTCCCTGTCCAATGCCAGCCCTTCTCTGTCCACCCTCAGACCTCCACCCTCTCTCCCAATGCCCTCATTGTTGCCCCCAATCCACTCCCTTGTCTCTCAGTGCCCCCCCAGTCCCCCCCACTCCATTCCCAGTCCCTCTCAAAGCCACACGAAACCTTGCTGCTCTCTCCCAGTGCCCCCCAGTGTTCCCAATTCTCTGGTGCCCTCGAGCTCCCTGCCCGGCCCCTGCCGCCTGCTCTGCTCCGTGATGGATTTCTACCCTGTGCGGGTGCAGCTCAGGTGGTTCCAGGGCCAGCAGGAGCTCTCGGGGCACGTGGTGGCCACCGACATTGTCCCCAACGGGGACTGGAGCCACCAGCTCCTGGTGCTGCTGGAAACTCCCCCCCGGGGCAGGGTCAGCTCCAGCTGCCCGGTGGAGCACGTCAGCCTGGAGCAGCCCCTGAGCCGGCACTGGGGTACGGCCCGGCCCCCACAGCGCCCAGGGGAGAGGGGGAGGCACTGGGGGGACTGGGAGGGAGATTGAAGGGTGTTGGTGCGGGTGAGATGGGATTTTGGGGTGCTGGTAGACACTGGGAGGAGTTGGATGGTGCTGGATGTAACTGGGAGGGATTTGAGTGAGCCTGGAGAGGCTGGAAGGAGACCAGGGCTGGGAAATGTGGGGTTGGAATGAGGTTGGTTCTGCTTGGAAGAGACTGGGAGAGTCTTTGGTGAGTCCTGGTAGGGCTGGGAAGGGACTGGGAGGGGTCTGGGTGTCCTGCGGCTGTGGGGCAGCAACTGGGAGGGACGGAATGGGCTTTGGTGGGTCCTGGAGAGGCTGGGAAAGAATTGGGAGGAGATTTCAGGGGGTCCTGGGTGGGCTGGGGGCAACTAGGAGTGTTCTTGGAGGGTCTTGGGTTGTCTGTGAGAGGATTTTGGTGGTCATGACCCCTGCGGACCCCCCCGGAGATGCCTCCAGACGCCGCCCGCAGCAAGATGCTGAAGGGGATCGGGGGCTTCGTGTTTGGCTTCGTCTTCCTGGCTCTGGGGCTCGGCTCCTACCGGCACAAGAAGGTCAGGGGGTGTTCTGGGGGTCGTGTCTCCCCTCCCCCAGAGCTGTGTGGTCCCCTTGGGCCTCCAGCTTGGTGTCACCCCCTTTGCTCTGCCCACAGAGCTCCTGAGCCGCTGGCGGTTGCAGCCTCTCCCCGTGGGCTCGGGCCCGGCCAGGACCCCCCACTCTGTCCTCAGGCTGATTTTGGGGTGTCGTGTATCCCTCCCAGCCCCGCTGTAACTCTGCCCCCGCCCAGCTGCTCCCAGTGTTCCCAATAAAGCTTCCCAGTTCGGATTGGTCCTTTTTATTGGGGGCATTGGGGAGGGATTATGGGGGATCCCGGGGGGGCCGAGTGTGGAAGATTTTGCGGAAAGCTGGCTTAATGAGAAGCGTCACAGAGATGCTGTGCAATTAGTTGCAGTATAAAGCTTGTACTGTAAGTTTTCAGTTAGGAAGGTCAGCGTGTCCCTGCAAGCTAGGAATAGATAACAATAATATGTCAAGCCAGATAAAGTAAGCAAAACAAAGAAGAAGATTGACCACAAGTGTGCACACGACGGAAGAACTGGCCTTTGGTATATGGACCAATAAAGAGCTTTAGTTTTGCAATATGCATGAGCCTTATTAACTTTGCTATAAATGTACTTGCTGATTTCAATAAAGCTGAGACTTGTTGATCATCATCGGATGAGCTTGTCTCCCGTCGTTTTCCAACAAATGGTGATCCCAACTTGATAACAGTCCGGCACCACAACGGATCGACGAGGAGTTCGGGTCCTACTGCAGCAAGGACGGCGATAAGCGCACCAAGGAGTTGCGCCGAGCCCCCGGTGACCGCACAGGCGGGCCTGGCCGATACGTGCTGCCGAGACCTTGGGGAGCTGCAACAGCGCTGACGAAACAGGTATGGAGAGGCAAGCAGCATATGATTTATTTACTGCCTTCTTGCAAAGGAGGCAGATCAAGGGAATTGACTTACAAAAGGAATTGCCTGGGTTGTCAGCATATGGATACGCTAAAGGGTTCTTCACGAATCCTCACACTGTGCATGAACTGTCAGAGTGGAGTAAGTTTGGAGATAAATTGTGGGAGGCAGTTTTAGAAGAGGATAAGACAGCCAAAAAGATGGGGAAATTATGGAAAGTAGTACATAATCAACTGTTACAACCCCAGCTAGAAAAGAAGGCAGCAGAACAAGCGAATGCTGCACAGGAAAAGAATAAATCTTATGACAAAGATTTGTTTCAAAGTATCCCACTTCCACCAAGGGTTTCTACGGTGTTTCTGCCTCCTCTTCAGCCGACCCCAACAGACACGGGGGCGGGATCAGGCTGCGAACCACCAGCCTCTCCTGTATCTAGTCCTAGCAGCGAGCCCACTGCCCCCCCCCCGATCCCCACTGAGCAGGAAGTGCAGGGATCTGGCAGAAATCCATTGGTCAGTGAGCCGAGCCCTAGGGCAGAATCTGACCTGGCGGAGACACTGGCAAGGGAGCGCCGAGAGGCGTGGGCTGCCATAGCTAGAGATAGAGACGGAATGGAACGGGGAGACAAACAAGCCTTGGAGGCGGCAGCTGATCTTGTGTGCCCTGTCATACACCAGCCGGCACTAGGAGGGGGCATTAACGCCACAATTACTGCACTGGACTGGAAGTTGTTATCACAGCTAAGAGCTACAGTTAGTCAATTTGGAGTAACGAGTGAGCCAGTCAAGCAAATGTTAGATTATATTTGGAGCACGCAGATATTGCTGCCAGCTGATGTAGAGGAATTGCAAAATTAATCTTTTCACAGCACCAACAGCTTTTGTTTGGTGCAGACTGGCAAGCAGAAGTTAATGCATCAGTAGCCACTCAGAGGGGACAAGGAGATCCGTTGCTAGGGGTTACAGTGGATGAATTGCTCGGTTTAGGTCCGTATCTTCGGACAGAGGCACAAGCCCTGATGAGACCGGACAAATGCCAAGAAGCCATGAGGCTCGCTCGTAGGGCAATAGAGAAAGTTAAAGAGCCTGGGGGATTGCCTGCATATATGGGAATTAAGCAGGGAAGAGATGAACCATTTGGAATATTCATAGATAGGGTAGCTGCTGCCATCCAGAAAGCCGAGATTCCTGAATACATGCACGGCATGATGTTAAAGCAATGTGCCTTACAAAACTGTAATGTCACCACAAGAGGCGTACTTAATACCCTAGGGGCCAATTGGACTGTAGAAAAGGCATTAGAAAGAATAGCTTCAATGCCCACAGGAACTCAGGCTTTCTCAGTTGATGCAATCAAACAGCTTGGGGTGGGACTACAAGAACAGGCTAAGGCATCTCAGACTCAGGCGTCAGCTGCTCTTGCACCCCTCCAAGCGTCGGCAGCAGTGAGCCACAAGCCCACTCAAGGCGGCCGCATGAAATGCTTCCGATGCGGAGGAATGGGTCACATCCGTGTGCACCGCCACCGGCATTTGGTGCGCCAAGGGTCGATCTGACACTCACAACACAGGAGCCTGTCGTCGGCGTTCGGGAAACCCCGGAGCCAGCGCGAATTGCAGCAGCCGCGCCCAGACACAAATAGCTGCTGTCACTCACCCAGCACCAGCAACCTCCAACCAGACACACGAGGGAGCCTCGGGATGGACCTGGCAGCAGCTGTAGAAACAACATCGATGATGCCGTGCCCACAGAGGATTCCAACAGGAATTAAATGACCCATTACTATACAAGGGCAGGCAATGGGAGCCTTGGTATTGGGAAGAGTGTCAGCCTCGATGCTTGGACTTTTTGTGCTACCTGGTGTGATTGATGCAGACTTTACTGGGGAAATTATGATCATGGCATACACCCCCTTTCCTCCTCTTAAAATCAATAAAGGACAAAGGATTGCTCAATTGGTACCTTTAGAACAGATGACAAAAACATATCACCCTTAAAAGACCAAATTAGAGGAGAAGATGGATTTGGATCCACAGGGGGGCTTGCTTTGTTAGCCTTGGGTTTGAATGACAGACCAAAGCGAAAAGTAGAAGTGGAATACAAAGGCCAAAGTGTACTCTTACAGGCCTGTTAGATACCGGAGCGGACTCTAGCATCATTGCTCCTCAATGCTGGCCTCATCACTGGCCTTTGCAGCCAGCCACCCCTGCAGTAACGGGGGTTGGAGGTCTGACCCTCGCCAGCCCTTCCCCATCACTAACTGTTACACTCGATGGAAAGGAAGTAACAGCTACATTTTCTGTCGTCCAATTACCACCCACAGTGCAGTGCCCAATTGGCAGGGACATACTAGCGCAGCTGGGTGTGGTGTTGACAAATGAGCACCCTTTGGCATGATGGCCATTGCCTGGACTTTCCCAATCCCTATCATGTGGAAGACTGACTCACCTGTATGGGTAAAGCAATGGCCTTTAAAAAGGGAAAGTCTGCAGCATGCTCATGAGCTGGTGGAAGAACAGCTCAAGCAAGGACATTTGAAACTGTCAACAAGCCCCTGGAACACCCCAATATTTGTCATTAAAAAGAAATCAGGGAAATATCGTCTACTGCATGATTTGCGAGAGGTTAACAATCAAATGGAACCAATGGGTGTGTTACAACCTGGCTTGCCTAACCCAGCAATGTTGCCAGAGGGGTGGCCACTATTGATTATTGATTTAAAAGACTGTTTCTTCACAATTGCATTACATGAAAATGATACCAGGAGGTTTGCATTCACTTTGCCAGCACTGAACAGAGAAAGACCCGATCAGCGATTTGAGTGGACGGTGCTTCCACAGGGCATGTGCAATAGCCCTACGTTATGTCAGCTCTGTGTGGACTCTGCCTTGCAGCCTCTCAGACGACGGTGGCCACGCGCCGTTGTTTACCATTACATGGATGATATCCTGTTTGCTCAGCCTGCTCCATTTACAGACCAACAAGTTGATGACATACAAGATGCACTAGCAAAGTTCAACCTCGTTGTTGCCCCAGAAAAGATACAACAAACAGCTCCATGGAAATACTTAGGATAGACTTTATCTGAACAGCTTGTCACCCCTCAAAAGCTGAAACTTCAAACTCAAATTACCACCCTTAATGATGCTCAAAAACTACTAGGTGACCTGCAATGGCTGAAACCAGTAGTAGGAATACCAAATGAATTATTGGATGAATTAAGGCCATTGTTGAAAGGCACAGACCCATTGTCTCCAGTAAAGATGACCCATCAACAGCACAGCACCCTCCAGAAAATCGTAGACTGTGTGACACAGGGTCAGATACGTCGGCGAAGCCTTGACATTCCTATTGACATCACCATCTGGTACGGTGCAACACATTTCTTAGGGGCCTTGACTGAATACAACAGAAAAACGGGGGATATGGGGAAGATTTTGTGGAAGACTGGCTTATTGAGAAGGGTCATGGAGATGCTGTGCAATTAGTTGCAGTATAAAGTCTGTACTGTAAGTTTTCAGTTAGCAAGGTCAGCATGTCCCTGCAAGCTAGGAATAGATAACAATAGCATGTGAAACCAGACAAAGTAAGCGAAACAAAGCAAAAGATTGACCACAAGTATGTACATTATGGGAGAACTGTCCTTTGGTATATGAACCAATAAAGAGCTTTAGTTTTGCAATATGCATGAGCCTTATTAACTTTGCTATAAATGTACTTGCTGATTTTCAATAAAACTGAGACTTGTTGATCATCATCGGATGAGCTGGTCTCCCGTCGTTTTCCGACATTCTTCCTTCTCCTCTCCCAAAGTCTTGCAGGAGCTCTGGTCCTTGCCGCTGCTGTTGGCTTCACAGGTCCTTCTCCTGCGGCTAAACCACAGGCCCAAGAGGAGCAGGAGTCCGGCAAGAGCCCAGAATGGCCACTGCTGCAGGGCACCAAAGAGCAGGGCTCCCCAGCCCTCGTCCTGCTGCTCCGGGGGCCCTTGCTCCAGCTCCTGCAGCAGCCGAGCCATCTCGCGCTCCAGCAGCTCCTCACGCTCCTGCACTCGCCGGTGCGTGGCCTCATCCAGCCCATCCCCAGCTGGCTGGGGGTTCTGGATCAGGCTTTGCAGCAGCACGAAGAGCAATGACAGTAAAGCCATGGTCTGCAGGAGGACACACAGAAGGGGGTCAGTAGGGCCCGAATGGAGGCAGCCAGTGGGGGGCAGGAGCCACAGGGATGTGGCAGCAGGAAGGGCAGGGTCCCCGGCAGCTGGCAGGAGGCAAGGCCTGCACCGCTGCCCCAGCCAGCACCGAGCCTGAGCAAGGCGCTCCCGCCAGGGGCTGGGCCCTGGATGCAGGGGCAGAACACTCGCCCCGCGGGCCAGCGCTTCTGCCCCAGCCCTCCTCCAGCCCTGCCTCCCCACCCCGTGTGTGCACTCACCGCTTGCCCAGGCTCGACTGGGGCAGCGGCAACCAACGGGGCCTTTTAGAGCTGCCCCCATTGTGACACGGCCCCGGTGCTGTCACAGGCCCCAGAGCACATCACAGGCCAGCCCCGCCCGCCAGCCCCAGCCCGGCTCAGGGAACTCATCGTGGCCCTGGGCACCCAAAGACCCAAAATACACAAAGTGCAGACCCATCCCTCGGGAACCCCAGAGCTTCCCTTTACAAAGCAGGCACAAGTGCCCTCCCACACAACCCTTGTCAAATATACATTTGGCTGACAGGACCCCCGTACGCTCAGTATAGAGGTGTAGGCTTTTACTGATTGTTGCAGGCAGATGGTCTTTATTATTAACAATATTATTTATTACTTTGGACACAGCCTGTCATACAGGGTAATTTTTAGTTACAGCTTTAGTGTGAAAGAAAGAATTACAGGCTGCTTGAATGATGCACAGGAAGTTGAAACATCATCCCATGTTAAGGCCTACCCTTCGTTTACACCGGCGCTGTCCTGCCTCACAGACCTTTTGTGAAGACAAAGATGTCAGAGTTCCTCGCCTGAAGTAGGAACACTTCCAAAGATCTCTTTGATGACAGACAAATGATCACACACAACCAACTTACGCCTTGCACAGTATCACAAAAACCGTCCAAACTACTTCTTACGCTAGATGTGGCTCATCAGTAGAGCAGCTGAAAAACGGACTCTGTAATCAAGAAACACAAGTTTGGAAAAGGAAAAAGAGAAGTCCTCGAAACACAGAACTTCTGAAGCTTAGCTCACTCTACTCTACTGTGCTCTCCCCCAACACCACATAAAGATGGGCTCCTCCTGACACTTGCAGCAACTGCTTCTCTCCTGCCATTGCGAGAGGAGCTCTGTTTTGTATAGGCATGTAGACGTGTGTGCATTTCGACACCATCCTCAATACAAACCTCCTCCCTTGCTTTTTTCTGATTGGAGATCCTTCCTACTGGATACAATGGTGCTGTTTATTGGGAAGAGTTTCTCCCAGCACAGTGGGAGGTTTTGGCTCCCTTGGGCTACTCACATTCCTCTTGGGTGGTCTCTGAAATACTCTTTATCAGCTGAGGGCTGACAGAGCATAGAATGTTCAAGTAATCGCCCTTCTCTTCTCCAGTCATGACACAAGACCTGGCTGCCCTCAGAAGACACGGTCTTCTGAACCATCCAATATCATCCCAATCAATACCTTCTAATTTCCACCATCTCGATGAGGTCCCCATGGAATAGCTCCATGTCCCAAGTGGTAGCCAGCAGGGAGGGAAGCAGAAGAAGACAGGATCACAACAGCCACTGATCGGTCATTCACAGGCAGCACCACAAAGAAAGAGGAGAGAGTCAGGCATTTCACAAGCTACTCTGTTTCAGCAGCCCATATCACCCTGCTCCTTTGAAATGTCTTATGATGACAAGCTTCATGTCCAATCACAGTGCTGACCTTTGGGACATGAGGAACTAAGATGCAGAATAGGGGGAAAAATTTCTTCTGACCTCCAGTCACCTGACTGTCAAGCAGATAAGAGAAAACCTCCACTCTCTTTTGAGGAAGATGTTTGATAAACTCACCCTAGAGCTAAAGTGATTTTGAAAGCCCACATTACCAGACCCAGAGTGGTAAAGAGCCTATGAATTAATCTGCTGACCAAAAAGGCAGCTTTAAATGAACTCTGGTACTTCCACTCTCTCTCCTTAGAACTTCAGCTTGAGATGCCTGGGAGCGACTAAAGAAAAAAGTCATTTCCTTCATGCCCTGGTCAACCATTTCACACCCTCTTGTCCCTCCCAATCTACCAGCCACTCAAACACAGAAAAAGCAAGAGACCCATGGTAGGCTTCCAGGGGCAATAACTGTCAAAATCTTCTTGGACTGCATTCTTTGAAGGACCTGAGGTCAACTCACTGACTGTGAATGAGTTGTACTGCTCCACTTGGCCTACCAGCTCAGCTCAGCTCAGCTCAGCTCAGCTCAGCAGCCTCCCAGCTACCTTTAGCTGCATAAGCACATGTCCTGCAATCAGAAAGGTGTGAATCTTAGGAAGGAAACAGACACTGGGAATGAAGAGGGGAGATTAGTCCACACTCGGAGGAACAGGCAATAGCAACCAAACATTCTGGCAATAGCTTGTGTCTAGAAGCTCTCTACCTTCAAATCCACTGTAGAAAAATATGTGGGCCGCGGTACTCAGTCGGTTCGGGGTGATTTCTACAGTTCAAGGCAGCTCCTGAAACATGCAGTTTATTTGCAAGGGTCGTGGGTGCAGGAGCTCTGCCTAAGCTGCCAGCCACAGCTTAGAGCATGCCCCAGAGAGAGCGAGAGAGCGTAAGAGTGAAGAGTAGAGAGCTTAAGAGACGAGAGCTTAAGAGAGCTAAAAGTCTGGTTACATGATATTATATCTCTTCCTATACTGAATATGGTAATATTACAACATCCAATCAGTAGAAGACAGAAATCCTTATAGGATTTACATACAACCTATCACAACTACTACATTACCATACCGTGTTACATTTTAACACCTAAAAACTACTTCCTAAAGCTACTTTTTTCTTCCCTGCCACACTGGCAGGGTCTCTCTGACCCTTGGACCTTTCTGTTTGCTGAAGCATCCTCTTCTTTGCTAAAGACATTGTTCAATCCAGAGGGATTCTCCTTCAGCGGGCTATCCCATTGTTTTTTGGTTGTACATTAACTAACAGCTTGGTATCTTATATCTCAAAGCTAGCTTTCATTTCTATTTCACTTAGAGATTTTATATTTCCAGAATCTTTTGCCAAGCAGTCATATTTATAAGGTTTCCTTATTTCATCCTCCCCAACAATTGGTGTTGGGTCAAGTTAGAACTGCTGGAGAAGCTCTTCCCACTCTGGGGACACTCGTAGGGCCTCTCCCCAGTGTGGATGCGCCGGTGCCTGACGAGGTGGGAATTGCGTTTGAAGCCCTTCCTGCAGTCGGGGCAGTGGAAGGGCCTCTCATCCGTGTGAATGCGCTCGTGCATGAGGAGATTGGAGCTGGTCTGAAACCTCTTCCCACACTCAGAACACTCGTAGGGCCTCTCCCCGGTGTGGATGCGCCGATGCCTGATGAGGTTGGAGTTGCGGTTGAAGCCCTTCCCGCAGTCGGGGCAGTGGAAGGGCCTCTCATCCGTGTGAATGCGCTGGTGTCTGAGGAGATCAGAGCTGGTCTGAAACCTCTTCCCACACTCAGAACACTCGTAGGGCCTCTCCCCGGTGTGGATGCGCCGATGCCTGATGAGGTTGGAGTTGCGGTTGAAGCCCTTCCCGCAGTCGGGGCAGTGGAAGGGCCTCTCATCCGTGTGAATGCGCTGGTGTCTGAGGAGATCAGAGCTGGTCTGAAACCTCTTCCCACACTCAGAACACTCGTAGGGCCTCTCCCCGGTGTGGATGCGCCGATGCCTGATGAGGTTGGAGTTGCGGTTGAAGCCCTTCCCGCAGTCGGGGCAGTGGAAGGGCCTCTCATCCGTGTGAATGCGCTGGTGTCTGAGGAGATCAGAGCTGGTCTGAAACCTCTTCCCACACTCAGAACACTCGTAGGGCCTCTCCCCGGTGTGGATGCGCCGATGCCTGATGAGGTTGGAGTTGCGGTTGAAGCCCTTCCCGCAGTCGGGGCAGTGGAAGGGCCTCTCATCCGTGTGAATGCGCTGGTGTCTGAGGAGATCAGAGCTGGTCTGAAACCTCTTCCCACACTCAGAACACTCGTAGGGCCTCTCCCCGGTGTGGATGCGCCGATGCCTGATGAGGTTGGAGTTGCGGTTGAAGCCCTTCCCGCAGTCGGGGCAGTGGAAGGGCCTCTCATCCGTGTGAATGCGCTGGTGTCTGAGGAGATCAGAGCTGGTCTGAAACCTCTTCCCACACTCAGAACACTCGTAGGGCCTCTCCCCGGTGTGGATGCGCCGATGCCTGATGAGGTTGGAGTTGCGGTTGAAGCCCTTCCCGCAGTCGGGGCAGTGGAAGGGCCTCTCATCCGTGTGAATGCGCTGGTGTCTGAGGAGATCAGAGCTGGTCTGAAACCTCTTCCCACACTCAGAACACTCGTAGGGCCTCTCCCCGGTGTGGATGCGCCGATGCCTGATGAGGTTGGAGTTGCGGTTGAAGCCCTTCCCGCAGTCGGGGCAGTGGAAGGGCCTCTCATCCGTGTGAATGCGCTGGTGTCTGAGGAGATCAGAGCTGGTCTGAAACCTCTTCCCACACTCAGAACACTCGTAGGGCCTCTCCCCGGTGTGGATGCGCCGATGCCTGATGAGGTTGGAGTTGCGGTTGAAGCCCTTCCCGCAGTCGGGGCAGTGGAAGGGCCTCTCATCCGTGTGAATGCGCTGGTGTCTGAGGAGATCAGAGCTGGTCTGAAACCTCTTCCCACACTCAGAACACTCGTAGGGCCTCTCCCCGGTGTGGATGCGCCGATGCCTGATGAGGTTGGAGTTGCGGTTGAAGCCCTTCCCGCAGTCGGGGCAGTGGAAGGGCCTCTCATCCGTGTGAATGCGCTGGTGTCTGAGGAGATCAGAGCTGGTCTGAAACCTCTTCCCACACTCAGAACACTCGTAGGGCCTCTCCCCGGTGTGGATGCGCCGGTGGGTGACGAGGTTAGAGTTGAGGTTGAAGCCCTTCCCGCAGTCGGGGCAGCGGAAGGGCCTCTCATCCGTGTGAATGCGCTGGTGCTTGAGCAGATCTGAGCTGCTTAGAAACCTCTTCCCACACTCAGAACACTCGTAGGGCCTCTCCCCAGTGTGGATCACCTGGTGCTGGATCAGCAGGGAGCTGTTGGTGAAGCCCTTCCCACACTCCCCACACTCGTAGGGCCTCTCTCCAGTGTGGACCATCTGGTGTTCACTCAGCCGGGATTTGTACCTGAAGCCCTTCCCACATTCCAAGCACTTGTGGGGCTTCTCCCCACCCTGAGGCTTCTCCCCCAGCTCCGAGCTCTGCCTGGATCTCCGGCCGCCTTCCCGGCACAGGGGGGCTCTTTCCTCCTTGGATCTCTGTGGGCTGCGTTTGCAGCCCCTCCTCGGGCGGCATCTCCGGGGCTTTTCCTCCTCCTCCATCCGGCCTTGGCAATGACAAATCCTGGTTTGGGGGAAAAAGAAGAGCTGATCACCTTGGGCTGGGGGTTCCTCCTGCCCAAGTCCAACACTGGGCATTTTGTGTGCGTAAAAACGTCCAAAATATCAAGATTCACACCAAAAGATCCCTGAACATCAGGACACAGGCTCAACACTCCAAAAACATCCAGATTCACCCAAAACCGCCTCCAAAATACAAATCTTCAGCCCCCACAAAAAAAACAAAGCACCATTATGTACCCAAAAAACCTCAGAAACACCAAGATTCACCCCAGGGAAACTCGTAGATCCCCCCCCCGGTCACCTACTGGATTGGGGGTGGGGGGGACACGCACCTGGGGCTGGGGGGAGGCTGCAGATACAGGGAGTGGTGGAACCTTGGGGTGCCTCCTCTTCCTGCTCCTCCTCCTCTATCCCTACTCTTCCTCACACTCCTCTTCCACCATTCCTTCTCCTGCAACGCCCCACATGCTGCTCCCACGGCCATCCTTTCACCATTTCGTTCTTCAGCCCTGC